>CM076978.1:52032035-52049535 GCA_039105355.1 Benthosema pterotum
GGAGCTGTGTGTCTGTGTTGTTGTTGTGTTATTATTACCAGTTTTCAACTGGTTACTGATCTAGTGTATTCTATGAATGTTGATTTTAAAATCAAACTTTTTCAAGAGTTGGTTACATTTTAAGACAAGTTTGGTGAGGAATACAGTATGCATTTCAAGCACAAATGACAGAGTCTGTTCACAATTTCTGTACTGAACGCATTTTGGTGTTTTAGCCGGTGAAAAATAGCAGATCTACAAGCTCATATCGCGCCACCGAGTGGCGCGATATGAGCTTGTAGTTCTGCTATTTTTGAAAAATTGTGAAAATGTGGTGCAAATCTTTGAATACATTATTTCGGGAGCAAACATTTTTAACTCAAATCTTTGCTTCTGGGGGATCCCTAGAACAACATGTTTTTAGATGAGGTTCTGCAACTAAATAATAGATATTTCTGGGGGTCCTTCCTATGAAATATGTTAAGCATAACTGACACAAAGATTTTTCCAGAAAAACTAGAATCTCACGCCAGGGACTAGAATTTAGTGTCACAAACTAGAATTTAGTGTCATGGACTAGAATCTAGTGTCACAAACTAGAATTTAGTGTCATGGACTAGAATCTAGTGTCACAAACTAGAATTTAGGGTCATGGACTAGAATCTAGTGTCAGGAACTAGAATCTAGTGTCGGGAACTAGAATCTAGTGTCAGAAACTGGAATCTAACTTCAGAAACTACAATCTACTGAGAGGAACAAGAATCTACCGTGGGGGACTAAAATCTAGCATGAGGAACTAGAATCTAGCGTCGGAAACTAGAATCTAGCACTGTGAACTATAATCTAGCATCAGAAACTAGAATCTAGCATCGGAAGCTAGAATCTAGCATTAGGAACTACGTTGTAGAATCTAGCATCGGAAAACTAGAATCTAGCGCTGTGAACTACGTAGAATCTAGCATCAGAAACTAGAAACTTTGATCAGGACCCAATGGGTTTAAAACTACCTTTCCCATCTCTGTGTCCAGGTAACTCCCAGCTGGGAGCCACCATCGTGGATGCTCTGGACACCCTGTACATCATGGGTCTCCACGAGGAGTTCAAGGACGGGCAGGACTGGATCCAACAGAACCTGGACTTCAGCGTGGTCGTAAGTAACTTCTTTCCTGATCCTTGTTATCGTTCATGTCTTTAACCTTTTTCATTGTGTCTTTTGAGCGGCGCCAACCCCATCAATGGCCCAGCTTTGTGTCTGTGCGTGCATCCGTTACCCCCAGAGTGACGATTTGATGGGCTGAGGCCCTGGAATGCGGAGGAGAGAAAGTGAGCGTGCCAAAAGTGATGTGAATGGGAAGTGGGAAAAATGGCTAAATGGTTCAAACTGAACCAATGGACCCCAAGTTAGAGGCCCGGGAGGGTCCGTTTGGTTCCAAGTTCTTGCGGGTGTTCCAGGGGGGATCCCCCAGCTAAGTTTTAGCTCAAGAACTCCTGGGGGTCCACACTTTGGGATTCACTGTCATAAAGGGGGTTCAAACGCGTCAAACATTGGGTGCAATTCCCAATCGCTGTGGTGTAGCCAGGTATGGTGTAAGTCCTCTCATTGGCTGCATGGCAGCAAATCAGGTCTGGGGCCTTGAGGTAGGCCCGGAAGCCTATACCACCAGGCCTGGGCCTACCAAATAATTATCCATAATAATTAAAACCAGTCATCAAGAGCTTCAACTCATGATGAACAAAGCCGGGAGTACAGTAACATTTTTAATTGGGAGGTCAGGTGATTTCTGGACCTTTTGACTTGCAGGTTTTAATTATTCTGGGTAATTATTTGGTAAGCTCAGGCCCAGGGCTGGTGGTATAGGCTTTTGGCCTACCCCAAGGCCCCAGACCTGATTTGCTGCCATGCAGCCAATGAGAAGACTTACACCATACCTGCTACACCACAGCGATTGAGAATTGCACCCATTGTTTGTACGTACGACCAGTGTTGGGCAGTAACTAATTTTAGATTACATATTACTGTAATATTATTACTTTTGCTCCAAAAAGTAAAGTAACGAGATTACTCTGCAAAAATGGGTAATAAGTAACGCATTACTTTGCAAGTAACGCCAAGTTACTTTTTTAAAATGAGCTTGTTATTGCATGCAAAAATAGAACAGATTTACAAGCTATCGACAGGTACTGTAACAACAGAGATATGCGGTAGATTGTAGATCCAGTCCACACGCTGCACCCTGCAGATTTTCTTGGCTTTGTTTTCAGGCGCAGTTTGTGGGATTGGAGATATTATTATTCCAATAAACTGGATTTAGTTCTAAAAAGAGCTCGCTAAACAGATTATGTTGTACATCTCTATTTTTTCGGTGTTGAGAACTTGGGAAAGTAATAACGTAATATGTAATATATTACTCTTTGATTCCAGTAATAAGTAAAGTAATGATATTACTTTGTCTAAGGGGTAACGAGTAAAGTAAAGAAGTTACTTTCCTAAGTAATATTGACCAACACTGCCTACGACTGAAGGTCAACTTCATATGAACATATGAAGTTGGTGGGAGAGAAATCCAATCAGGTTTCTACATGGATAGCATGTATGACCTATCAAGTCCAGAAAATAGTTTTCTGACATTCAGCAGCTTACGTTCTCTATAGGTGACTATAGGTTCACAGAAAGATAAATGCCTGTGCATTATCATGCGCCTCACGTTCCTGTCTTGTCTTCTCTCTAATCAAATCACGGACACAAGGCCACGCGACGCCATTAGCTCTATAACTCAATGATCTGACTTAATGCAGCAATTTGTTTACAACGGGGTCAAGGGCAGTGTTGAGCCAACGCCACACAGAAACCATGCACATACCGTACGTACAGTACAGTGGTACTTGTCGACGCAGCACACTGCTGGCTGTCTCTTATCTCCATAATTATTCAGACTTTTTTTTTTGAAGTGGTGCAAACCACTTCCAACTGTCAGTCAGACTAGGACCTTACCTGTTTGAATATATAAACACCAAAATCTGTATAGTCGCGATGTTTTACTGTGCATGGAAGATGTGTATAATGGTTCCAGTTGTGAGCTGGTAATTGGGGAATTGCTTTCCGAGGCTCTCCAATGTTAAGCGGATGGGGAAAATTTTAATGCACCAATAAATGCATGATTGATCAACAATGTGTTAATTTGAAAAAAGGGCTTTGTCACTCTCTTCGTAAGATTATGGTGAACGGCCGTGTGCAATTTCACAGCGATTGGTGCAGCCAGCGAGGAGTTATGGCGGTTTCAGACATACATTCAGACAGACATTTCCTTAATTATTCAGTCAGATCTCTGTACTGACAAATGGCGTGTGTTCTAGTACTGTTGTCATGGTGTTGCCATTGTATACACCGTCCAGTGGCGTTTCTAAGCAATTTGGAGCCCTAGGCAAGATCTTCCCTGGTGCCCCCCCAAGGGATACAATTATGAACTATTTTTAAAATGAATAACAATTACAGGACCATTTGGTTTCATTTTACACTCTCAAGAGTTAAATTATATTTAAATTAGCCGCTTCGACCTCTATCCATGGATTGAATAGAGCATAATCGCGAGTAATCACACGATCGAATGCAACGAGTAGACGCAGATAACAGATACCCGCCGGGCAAGTAGATATTTTGTATTCATTGCATCGGTGGATCACGGATACTACTAGTAGGGCGGGGCGAAGCATAGTTTTACTGAAGTTCTGTTTAGGGTTAGTAACCGCATAAAGCACCGTCTAACCCTAACCCTAGCCTAATCCTAAACCCTAAACATAACCTCAGTAAAACTAGGCTATGCCTACACCTAACCCCAACCCTAAACTTAACCTCAGTAAACTTATGCCTAAACCTAACCTAACCCTAACCATAACTTCAGTAAAACTTCCTTCGCCCCGCCCTACTAGTAGTAGCCGTGATCCACCGATGCAATGAATACAAAATATCTACTTGCCCGGCGAGTATCTGCGTCTACTCGTTGTATTCGATCGTGTGATTACTCGTGATTATGCTCTATTCAATCCATGGATAGAGGTCGAAGCGGGTGTTTAAATTCTGTATCTGAATTACGTCATTTTCAAGAGTCCACACAATTAGAAAATGGAGAATACTTGTTATTTTGACCAACGTTTTGCCATTTCTCTTTCCAAATTGTTGTTTCCAAACAGTAGGTAACACCATCACCACTATTTCAAAGCTCAAACTTTCTAGGGGGCCTTGAAATGGATTTTCACTAATGGAACAATATATTTGATGAGTAGATCTCGAAAGTAGCTCTCAAGTCCAAAAGGTGTGTGCAGCACCGCTGCTCCAGACTGTATGATGGAAGTGTTCGAAAATTGCCAGAGGCAACTAGTCTGGCCACAACAGACCAACAGGTCTAGAGTAGTAGAGTAGTAGGTGCGTCAGACTCAGGATCTGATGCAATCACACCCGGCTCTTCTCCTCACCTGATTTAGAAACTCTGCACGTCTTTTTAACGCAGACTTATTTGCTCATTACATTCGATCTGTTTTTTGTTGTTTGTTTTTTCCCCCCTCCCGTATGTGTTCTGAAATGGCAACAGCTACACAATGACATTTTGCTAATGAGCTCTGTTGTGTTTTGCATGCTGATGCATATACCTTGTTTATTGTCGTTATCTATGATAGATAACCCGCACCGTAGTCGTGATGTATGCCTTCACTGAGAGCCAAATTGCTCACTAGGGAGAATGATGTTGCGTGAGCGTGTGTGAGCGTGCCTTGAGCGTGTGTGCGCGTGTGAGCGTGCGTGGACAAAGGGGAAATGCAACACATGAGGTGTAATTATAAATTGTGCGTGACAAAGCTGGGGTTGGAATAACAGGCGATTTTTTGCCCATATGGAGCTGTGGTTTTCAACCTTTTTCATACCAGAGCCCACTATTTATTCAGCATTTGAGCCACGGACCACCGTTTGAGGACATTTTAGCCACACAGACCCCAAAACTAAAAAAAAAATCTTTTGCTTTTGGCCCCAATTCCAGGCTGGGTTTTGGAAAACAAAACGGTCATACATACAAATCAAAATGACCATTAATCTTCTACATTCTCTAGTTGTGTAGACTTGGGCTAATTCACATGATGAATATTTTTAACTCTTGAGAGTGTAATCATCAATCATTTTTACGCTTGTGGGAGATTCTGTGCGGGGCGCCGGTACCGGACGGGTCGTGCAGGAGGACGAACCGAAGAAAAGGACTCTTTGTAGACGCCTTGATAGCTCCAAAAATCCCTGTCTTTATTTGGTAAAACACGGAGCAAATCAACACAAAACGGCACGGAAGATCACATGCTGCGGTGGCTCAGGGGTAGAGTCACTGGATGGAAACCGCAAGGTTGCCGGTTCGGGGAACCCAGATTGCCATTCCGACACCCCGCCATTCCGACCATTGACTTTCATTGATCGGAATAGCGGGGTTTCTCCCATTTGGTTAAGACCCCGCCACTCCGACGATTATAACACACCGCTATTACGACCCCCCCCCCCCACACACACACACACACACACACACCTATATGAACCACATGAAAGATACGTCAACCTCCACACAAACAACGGCATTCGATGCACAGGCAATTAAAGGTAGGGGAAGTGATTTCACTTTTGTCAGATATCACCCAAAAAAAATTTTTTTCTGTTAAAATGCTCTATTATAAGGTGTGGAAACCACATATGGAGTTTCCCCCTCCCCCACGTTAGCAGAGGAGCTAATAAAAGTTCCCCAGGTCACCACCAATTCTCCTCCAATCAGGAGCGAGCAGCAGGTTCACATAGTGTAGCTACTGTTGGGGGCCCCTAGTGCACCAGGCTGGTACTACACCATGAATTTCAAATCACTTCCCCTACCTTTAAGGACGAACCGCACAGAATGCATGCATGATGGAGCTGCTGCGCCCGCGTGCGTGCGCGCGCGCGTGCGTGTGTGTGTGTGAGATGGCGACTCGAGTTGAAGGCAAAAAATGCACGGGACTCGGACTCCGTCCCTAATGACTCTGGCTCGAGCTCAATGACTCATCGAGTCTTTAAGAGTCTTGCCTTATTTTTTTGTACCCACAAAAAAATCCATTCTCCTTTTTTTCCTGTCAACCCCCGCGCGCAAAGGAAAACAGAGTTTGGGCACTGCAAAGGAAGTTTGGGCACTGTAGGAGTTCTCGTGCGCAGCCGCTGAACATGTTTTGTTTTTAGTGCAAAATTAAAAAGGTATGACAAACATACAGTACATATAGCAGGCAAAGTTTTCATCTAATAGCCTATTATAGGCAGCGTTGCTTACTAGATCTGGCCCAGATGCGCACGTGTCTCTAAGCTGCGTGTATAAAAAGGACGACATCTTCATATTGTTTGATGAAAAAAACATGGCCTATGCCTATAGGCCTACCCAATGAAAATATAAAATATATAAATTATTCACTGTATTGACAAGCTGGAATTAAAACAATCGCTTGAAAACTGAGTGAGGATGGCACATTTGTAAACTCAAGTTTTTGGATCGGAGTGCGCTTGGCAAGAGTTTGACATGAGGCAGTGGCGTAGCCAGAAACTCAGGGTGGGCATGAGGGATTCAGGGTGGGCATGCTGCGTGCGCATGCGTGTTGGCCGCAAATTAGCGTGTGCACGAAAAGCTATTTATTGCTATTATTGCCGCATTACGGTTATATTTCAGTTTATATAACGTTTACTGTACTAGGGTTATCTTCTTGAATTAATGTGTTGTTGGTAATCCTGTCACCAACACATGGGGCTCGATTTTGGTTACATTGGTCCTTATACGCAATTAACACTCTTAGCATTGGGAAGAGGCATTCCACACTCAAGTTGATAATTTCGTTACCATGCCATCTCCCTTAAACACCTCCTATACCCGTTACATTATGCATAGGTGTGGTTTGGGCGTTATTAGCTTTCATCCAATCCGTGTTGGTCTTGCCATTCCCTTTAATTCATCCCATATCTATTTCCCTTATCCCTACTGCTATGGCTGACCCTCCTAAGCCCGCAGCCAGGCTGCGGGCTTAGGAGACAGACACATGCATAAGTAGCCAAAGATTATAGCTCTCATTTTCAAACAATTATAGCTCGGTCAATTCTCAATCATTTCTTAACATTCAACATGTTATGTTGAAAAAACATGTTCCATGTTATTATTTTTTTGCTGTATGTGGTGTGCATTTATCCCAAGTCTGCGAAATGTTATAAAGTAAATTGCAAAAAAAAGTCGGGAATTCGCGGCAAAAAAGACGTCTTTTTGATCATTAATTTCTCGGTCAATTCTAGACCATTTTTTACATTTCAAAATGCAGCGTGACGGGCACACGCCACTCTCTCAGATGCTGTATAGAATATGTTGGTAGGTCTTCTCTATGATGCGGGATCGAGCAAAATGTAACTGTCGGGAATTCGGTGGAAACCGTCCACCGCATGCTCGATCCTGCATGCGGGTTTTGGGTAACGTTAGGGACATTGCGTGGAAATCGAGTCCATTGTGTTTTGTTTCATTAGCACAATCATTATCAAATAGACTTCAGCTGTTCAGTTGTCTATAGAATCACAGCCATTTTTAAATTAATTACCAATGTGTCTGCTGATCATGACAGATTTTCTTTCATGAGAACAGACCAGAGGTAACGTTTCACAGCTGCGACTTTTCAGATGCCACCCGAAATAAAGCAGCGGGGTTGGGAAGGAGCGCTTGTTTTACCCTGCCGGCTACTACTAGTAGGGCGGGGCGAAGCATAGTTTTACTGAGGTTATGGTTAGGGTTAGTAACCGCATAAAGCAGGGGTTTTCAACCTTTTTGACACCAGGGACCACCATTTATTCAAAATTTGAGCCACGGACCACCATTTGAGGACAGTTTAGCCCCACACAGACCCCAAAACTAAAGATTTATTTTTGCTTTTATCTACAGTTCCGGGCTGGATTTGTGGAAACAAAACAGTCAAACCTACAGAATGATCAATATGATGATGAATATTTTAACTCTCTCTCTCAAGAGTTACTATGCTTCGCCCCGCCCTACTAGTAGTAGCCGGCAGATAAAACAAGCGCTCCTTCCCAACCCCGCTGCTTTATTTCGGGTGGCAACTGAAAAGTCGCTTCACAGCTGTTTGGAAAATCCTTGTGGAAGTCCCCCCACAGAAACCAGCGCTATTGTTTTCACAGATATACCTGCAAAGTAATAACGATCTGGTAGGTTTACAAACAAAGCCTGAATGAAAAGCCTCATTTGCATTATAATGAGTGATTAGTGCCCGCAAATCATCTATTATAACTACAGTGAGTCCAGACCTCTCAAGCTCTCTCTAGAGGCTCTCTGGTCTTTGTCCTTTGTTTTCTCAAGTTCTTAGTCATGTTTTCAATGGGTGGGCCAGCTCTCTATTTAGGTGGGCCGCGGCCCACCTCAGCCCACCCGTAGCTACGCCCTGCATTGAGGAGTCAGAACTGAGCGCTGAGCGCTGTTCCTGCAACCTGAATGGGGACAAAATGGAGTTGGAAATACGTTGTTTTCAATGAGGGCGACGAAAATAAGATAAGCTATTGGCATGCGTGCCCCATGACACGAACGCAGTTTGCACAACTCTCTATTACTCTATGGCTCTGCACCCGAGCTAGCTACGTTTAGTAGTTGAGTGAGTTGGCTAACGTTATGACTATAAATGGATTATAAATTAGTCGAGCAAGTGTTCCTGGGCTTGGAACCTGATTCCACAAAGACGGATGATGATTATACATATGGGGACCATCTTCTAATCAATCAATATAACTTTCCTCCCTGACGATGAGTCCAGTCCATTTGCAGTTGTGGAACCAAAGCAATAAGCAACCATCTGTGAGTAAATCTGTTCACGTTCCTAACGTGGTCATATAATATGCTATACTGTACTAATCTGAGACCGCCAAATCTACTGTATGTGGCTGTGCTGCAGCATTGTGCAACCCAGTTCTGTATTCAGGGTACATTTAAAAAAAAAACGAGAGAAGAAAAAAAGACTCGCGGTTCTGTTCTGCGCGGCGTTGCCTAGCCTGTGCGTAATGGTTAGGGGGCGGGGCAGGGTTGTGTTGCGTCGGAATCGCGGTGCGTCGGAATGGGGGTGCGTCGGAATGGGGGTGCTTCGGAAGGGAGGTGTGTCGGAATGGGGGTGCGTCGGAGTGCTGATGGGTAACCGCAAGGTTGCCGGTTCGAACCCGGGCTCCCCCAGAGTACCTGAGCCTTGCATGGTTTCCGCTGGCATAGGTGTATGAATGTGTGTGAATAGGTGAATGTGATAGACAATCTAGTAAAGGCTATATAAATGCACCATTTGTCATTACCCATTAAGACAGGGCAGCTACTGGCTCTTGCGCGACTCTGACTGTTCTCGTTCCGAGTTCTACTATTTTGGTAGACAAAAATGTGTTTTGCATGCCATCGTGTTTGGTGGGGCAGACTGGCCATGCCCATGCCTAGATCCGCCCTGTTCTTAGATGGAATCTAAAGTTTACGTAAATTGCTATCCAAGTCTGCACTGTGTAACTTTTGTTGTTGTTTGTTGTTGTCAACAAATCATGAAAACAAAACATTTGTCGGGCTCCGGACAGGCGTGGCACAAATGACAAACGACCACCGCCTTCCCTGAGCCCGATGAACGTTTTGTTTTCATGATTTGTTGACGACGACAAACTTCTGGACCGTCTGCAGGACGAAGCAAATGTCTCTCTGCAGGGAAACAGCTGCAGCATCAAAGTAGAAGCGACACAGAGGGGGAGAAACGCAAAGATATTGCGATGCATCTATTTTGACTTTTGGCTAAAAAAAGTAGCATTAGTACTATGACTATGACTTTTACTATTACCGGTACTATTACTTTTAAGGCTAGTCCTATGGGATAGAGTTGGAGAGTATGGAGTATGGAGTTTGAAGATTTACGTTTTCAGACTGAAGATTGGGAGCGAATCACATGTAACGCCCGGGATTCGAACTCGGGTCTCCCACGTGAAAGTCCAACATCTTAACCACTAGACCAAGAGGACATCCCCCTGGTCCGGGGGCAGATACTAGACTTTGGAGGCCATCACGACAGAGGCTGTAGCCACCTGCTACACACACACACACACGCACGCACGCACGCACGCACGCACGCACGCACCCACTGACAATATGGCTGTGAGGGCAATCAGTGTTATATTGAAGTGTCAATTTTTTGTCCAGGGGGTCTCATCGTTTGAAGTCAGTCTGTTAGACACACACACACACACACACACACACACACACACACACACACACACACACACACACACACACACACACACACACACACACACACACACACACACACACACACACACACACACACACACACACACACACACACACACACACACACACACACACACACACAGTGGGTAGTAGGAGTCATGGTAACCAGTGGGAGAACTGCAGTCTTTTTCTCCTGCTGGTAGAACAACAGGGTTGTGACCAGACAGGTACTGACTATCTGAACACACACTGGGGGTGTGTGTGTTTGTTTGTGTGGGGTTCTAGGGGGACCCGCTAAGGTTTTAGGGGGAACCGCTAGGGTCCATTTGGTTCACATTTGTATTCTCTCAGGGAAATTTTGAAAATTTTCAGAATGTTCGGCTGTGGACCCCCAAACTCAAATTACGTAAAGCAAAGATTCGAGATGTATTTTCTTTTTTTTTTTTCTTTTTTGGCCAAGCCTCCCTACTATACAGTGTGGTGAACATATAAGTTCCTCCCTGTGGTAACAAAAAAATTCTAGTTTCATTTTGGGGCTTTGGGGAGAAATTCTTTCGTCCAATCAGGATGAGAGGAGCAGCCTTCATCCAATAAGGATCGAGTGAGGGTGGGCCTTGGTGTATGTGCTGTTGGCCTGTTGCACTTCCAATCCCACTGTACACTAGTGTACTCCACTCATTTGCAACGTTCTAATATGTCATTAATATACCTTAGAGATGTTGTGTGGACATGATAAATGATTCCTAAAAATGGAGCTCTGAAGAAAATCATTAACATGGTGAAATACATCTGATGACATCATCAAGATGTATTTCACCATGTTAATGATTTGTCTTTCAGACCCCTTTTTCTCGAGAGGGTACAAATGGACCCTAGCGGGTCCATTTGGTTCGCATTTGTATCCTCTCAGGAAATTTTTGAAAATGGGTGGAATCCCCCTTTAAAGATATTCACTTTAAAAATATATATATACTGTACATTCAATGGTTTGCACTACATTTTTTTACATAGCAGATCTCGTATTATTCAATGGCTTATAAAGTATAATAAAGGTGGTCCTGAATTGTCAGAGGACAATGTCCCTCAAAAACCTTAATATCTTCATATTACAACTGGTCCGTAATGATAATGTGCTACCATTAGGTGCTGATGCGCTGCGTAGACTTTATTACTTTAAAATTGACCAACTCAAGTGAGCAAACAATATTTGCACATTATAAGCTAATCATCTCCTGACCCACACTCTGAGAGGAGTTTGGCCCTAATGCTAGATTAACTGTAAGCAGTACTTTGCAGTTAGTACTTCTGTCCAAATGACTAGGCGTCACCGCCGCCAAATGCCATTAAGTTGCACCAATCGTGTTACATAATACATTTGATTTGATTGCATCGAAGAAAACATTCACCATTGAGCCTTTTTTGTTTACATCCAACTTTATGGCGGCGGCCATCATGGTTAGTGCACATAAAAAAGCCCCTTTCAGGTAGCCCGGCCAGTACCAAACATTTCTATTCAACTTAAAAGGATCCCTGACTAATAAGACAAACATCGCTTAAAACATTATACTTTCCCTATATAACTACAATAAACAAACAAAAACACCATTGGCATCTTATTTCTTTCATAAATAGAGGATATTTCACTCAACAGGAACTGCTCCTGGCGCAGGATGATGATGTCAGGAGGAGTTAGGGGAGGGGCTGAGCACGTGATGTCACTATATTGACGTTTTTTTCATTGACACGTTTGACTGGAAAGATTCATCCCCCAGGAAGAAACCCTAAATACAAAGGGAAGACATCATTGCACATAAAAACACACACCAAGGGGTCTATTTACATACTGTCACCTCTTAAACATGTACAAAACTGGAAAAAAAAAGAAAAAAAAAAATACAAAAATCACGGCACCCCCTCTTTAAGCAAGCACTGGCCAGACTCAGTTGCCAGTAACATTCAGAAGTTGAATGTTGCAACAGCAAATGAGGCTACCCCCCCCCCCCCCCCCCCCCTCCTCTCTCTCTCTCTCTCTCTCTCTCTCTCTCTCTCTCTCT
This sequence comes from Benthosema pterotum, assembly GCA_039105355.1. Classification (NCBI taxonomy): domain Eukaryota; kingdom Metazoa; phylum Chordata; class Actinopteri; order Myctophiformes; family Myctophidae; genus Benthosema; species Benthosema pterotum. Next base: position 52,044,349 of record CM076978.1, read on the forward strand.
CTCTCTCTCTCTCTCTCTCTCTCTCTCTCTCTCTCTCTCTCTCTCTCTCTCTCTCTCTCTCTCTCTCTCTCTCTCATTCCTCTGTGTCTCTCCACTAGCTCCTCTCCTCGTTAGCACACTGTCTCCTCTCTCCTCCTCTTCACCTTCACCTCTCTGTCTCCCATCAGACCATTATGGACAGTATAACAATGCATGGTAGCTCCATTCATACACACGCACACGCACGCACACGCACGCACACACACACACACACACACACACACACACACACACACACACACACACACACACACACACACACACACACACACACACACACACACACTGTCCATTGTTGTCAGGCTCCTACAGAGGTGCGGAGACAGGGCCAGTTAGTGAGTGAGTGAGTGTGTGTGTGTGTGTGTGTGTGTGTGTGTGTGTGTGTGTGTGTGTGTGTGTGTGTGTGTGTGTGTGTGTGTGTGTGTGTGTGTGTGTGTGTGTGTGTGTGTGTGTCAGACAGTCCAGAGACAGAGCTCTAATGAACCTGTGGATGGATCAACAGTCTGGTAGAACTGTCTGTAGTACAGCCCTGCTGTCTGCCTGGGACAACAAGGCACTGGTGTAAAATGAGTACCCGCATTTGTTTTTAAAACCAATGCATTAAAGGTAGGGTAAGTGATTTGAAATTCATGGTGTAGTACCAGCCTGGTGCACTAGGGGCGTCCAACAGTAGCTACACTATGTGAACCTGCTGCTCGATCCTGATTGGAGGAGAATTCACCCACCACCTGGGGAACTTTTATTAGCTCCTCTGCTAACGTGGGGGAGGGGGGAACTCCATATATGGTTTCCACACCTTATAATAGAGCATTTTAACAGAAAAAAAATATTTTTTGGGTGATATCTGACAAAAGTGAAATCACTTCCCCTACCTTTAAAGCAGTGGTTTTCAACCTTTTTGATTCCAGGGCCCACCATTTATTCAGAATTTGAGCCACGGACCACCACTTGAGGACATTTTAGCCCCCACAATTAGTCCCCAAAACTAAAGATTTTGGGGACTAATTTCCATCTAATCTAATTGTCCATCTAATTGTCCATCTTCTAGTTGTGTAGACTTGAGCTAATTCAGATGATGAATGTTTTAACTATTGAGAGTGTGAAAATGAAACCAAATGGACCCGCAAGGGTCCATTTGGTTTCATTTTTACGTTCTCAAGAGTTACATCTGGTTAACCAACTTAGGGGACCACCTGGAACCCTCTCAAGGACCACTGGTGGTCCCCGGACCACCTGCTGAAAACCCCTGCATTACAGCTCAGCTGACACGCCCCTCGGGGAGATAATAGGCCAATCCAACTACCAAACTTCATTGGTGATGTCAATTAGGGAATGCAGAATTAACCAACGATATTCATCCCGCCTCTATTGTGTTGAGCTACTGGGAAGCAGATTTTTATTTTTATTTTTTTCATATTACTCATCCAGATTCTGTCCCAAAATTATGCAAATTGTTACAGAGTATCTCTAGAGCCATGTGCTCAAGACTGAGCTGTCCCATATTTCGTATTCCATCCTGATCGGCTGTAATTGGCTGTAAAGATTGGCCTGTTTAGAACAAAAAGGCATCAAATCGTGAACACAGCGTGCAAGTCACATGAAATCTTTAAAAGGATCTCTGGCTAATAAGACAAATATGTCTTAAAACACTATACTTCAATAACTAAAACGTGCAGATAAAAACACCTTCAATACTTTATTTCTTTCATAAGTAGAGAATCTTTCACTCAATAGGAGGCGCTCCTGTCGCAGGATGATGATATCACATGAGCATGTTCAATTCATCCATATATTCCATAGAGCTAGATCACATGTGACATCATCATCCTGCGCCAAGAGCATTTCCTGTTAAGTGAAATATTCTCTATATATGAAAGAAATAAGATGCCATTGGTGTTTTTATGTATTTATTTTAGTTATAGAGGGATAATGTTTTAAGCTATGTTTATTTTATTAGTCAGGGGTCCTTTTAACACGCTTTCCTAGTGTGCCGAGAAATATAACCACACTCTTCTCACATTGGCCTGTTATAGCACCACCAACAGGTGGAAAGACATTTTTTGGTACAAAATGCCTCAAATCATCCATTTGCCATAATAAAACTGGCATCCTTTTCACATCGGCATACAGCTGGTGGAGGCCTGTGCCCAGAAGGCACTTTTTCTAGTTGGCACCAACACAGGCGTTGGTGTGATGCTGTACATGCACGCGCCTCATGCATCTCCTGGTGTGATGTACAGTATAAGGCCGAAGTGTTGCATGTCTTCCAAGTTACTTACCAGATTAAGGCTCTTAGTCCAGTTTAATCATTTCTTCGCCTCCCGGGTGTGAGTGTGTGTGTGTGTTTGTGTGAGGGGCGGAGGGGGGGAAAGACTTTTATTTTTTCGTAATACAACCAAGCTTGTAGAGATTATTATGAAACCAAATGGACCCTTGCAGGTCCATTTGGTTTCATGTTTACACTCTCAAGAGTTAAACTATGCATCATCTGAATCAGCACCACTTAATTAACTCTCTCAGTGCCAGCCCTTTTTCATATTTTTTGAGGTAGCCAGTGCCAGCGATTTTCATATAAAAGTCATATTTCATATTTCGGTCCATGTTTCCTGACGGACAAGTTAGTTGGCGACACACACTTCCGGTTTCCGGTTGGTCCGTCCCTTATTATGGTCCGTCAATGTAATATGCGGTCGCTGCACGCTGCTGTTATCATGGGGATCGTATCAAACCAACAACGGTAAGCGACGTAAGAGTGACGTAGCTCTACCTAAGAGGCATCGGTCATTACTATATTTCATAATGATAACCGCTGACGTAGACCTATTTCAACGGCACGAAAACTGTTAAGAAGTTGTAACTACAGTGTTTAGTTTGTGAAATCCAGCCTGGAATTGTGGACAAACCCCAAAGAAGTCTTTAATTTTAGGTCTTTGGGGTGAAAATGTCAGGTGGTCAGTGGCTCAAATGCAGAATAAATAGTGGGCCCCTGGTATCGAAATGGTTGAAAACCCCTGGTTTAGTATGCCGAGGTGTGCTCTCCGTATGCACGAACACAGCACGAGCGCTCACACCTACCGATGAGCAACGGTGAAGTTAAGTAGATGTCATGTCGCATCGAAGCTACCGGTGACTCATGGTCGACTTGGTGGGGGTGGAGAGCTCCGATGATGGATGTATGGTTATGAGGTCCATATACTCATCACCGACGCAAACCTCTGAGACGATTCCACGGACCGAGGAAGACAGAAATTAATGGAAAGCCATTAGCGTGCGCATTAATAATCCGCGGTCAAAGTGAGTCCTGATCAGGGGCAGATCTAGGCATGGGCATGTGGGGGGGCAATGCCCCTCTAAATGCCCAGACTGCCCCACCAAACATGATGGCATGCAAAACAACCCAAGATATTTCAAATTAAAGTGCTTATCTTTAAAATGATTTGAAACACTACTACTGCTACTAACTAACTACAGCTGTGTCACCACTAAACCAACAGCATTTCATCATTGAAAACAGAAAACTCTCTGAGTCAGACCTTTAGCTTTATGCATGCTGTGTGTCTGTTGCAACTTCAACAACTGATGTTATTATTGATGCTTTACTTGCCTAATAAAAGTCCTGTAACAGAAAATGGTATGGGTGCGACTTCATCGCCCATGGCGCGAAGCGAGACAGGCGATGAAGTCGCCCCCCCTACCATTTTCTCCTGCCCCCCCCAATTGGGAAATTTTACATCCGCCCCTGGTCCTGATCTTCAGGCGTAATGGAGGAAGATGGACTGATGAATTAATGCCGCCTGTTCAAACTCTCAGCTCCAAACCCTGATTTGATGAAACTCAATTATGCAGCAGTCAGGTTTGTTTTTTTTTTCCTTTTTTGAGCCAGGTGAAAAAAAAAAAAAACTGACAACTTTTAAATTCGTTCTGAAGGTAGGATCCGGAGATCTCCCCTGATCTGCAAGCTTTTAAAAGTATCAGAAATGGCGAGATTGGGAATGAAAATAGCCCTTCCTTCTGTTGCTATGAACTTGTACAGATCTGTTAGGACATGCCCATGAGTTTCATGCGTTTACTTGACATTAGTTTCTCTAAATGTATTTTTTGTATTTTGTCAACATCGTGGCCACCTTAGGCATATGAACGGCTCAAGGCGGAGTCTCACTTTTGTCCATCTTGCTGAGGGACTACTACACCCTGCCTCCACCCTTTAAGCCAGTGGTTTTCAACCGGTGGTCCTTGAGAGGGTTCCAGGTGGTCCTCAGGCTAAATGATGGGAAGTTAGTTAAAGCTAAGGGAAGTGATTTGAAATTCATGGTGTAGTACCAGCCTGGTGCACTAGGGGCGCCCAAGAGTAGCTACACTATGTGAACCTGCTGCTCGATCCTGATTGGAGGACAATTCACCCTCCACCTGGGGAACTTTTATTAGCTCCTCTGCTAACGTGGGGGAGGAGGAAACTCCATATATGGTCTGCACACCTTATAATAGAGCATTTTAACAGAAAAAAATGGGGTGATATCTGACAAAAGTGAAATCACTTCCCCTACCTTTAAGCATTGCAAGATTTAACTCTTTGAGAGGACCTTTGCGGGTCCCATTTGGTTTCATGTTTACACTTTTGTGGACATTTCTGGTACTGCTCCCAAACAGCACCCTGAGAAAATATGAAAAAACGGTGTTTAAAAACTTAAGGCATTCAAGCACTATGTGACACAATTGCTTTTAAATTCATGGTGGACGCCCTTTAAATTATGCAGTATCCATGGTTGTCACCTCCTCCTAGTTCTGGCAGCAACAAGCCACTTTGAAGTCCAGCGTCGTCTCGTCGCGGCCCCATGAACAACACACCGTATACCGTAGGATTTCTTCTCTCATCAAAAACCTGCACGAGGCCTTTTCTTGTTCCATTCCAAAGAAATCAAATTCCACGCCTGTGTTTCTGAGACGAGTGGACAACAGCATACAGAGCTGACAGTCTGGGTTCTGCTAAAGCCTGTCCTGTTTACCATGATTAGACTGCGTGCAGGGGCGTAGCTAGCAATTCTGGGGCCCCTGCAAAGCTTTTCCACATGGGCCCCCCTTTCCCGGCGGCGTCAAAGGGGAATTTATCCCATTTTCAACATTTTTTTCTGAGAGTGTACAACCGTTTGT
>CM076978.1:52052035-52122035 GCA_039105355.1 Benthosema pterotum
CACCACGTTTTCACGATTTTTCAAAAATAGCAGAGATACAAGCTCATAGCGCGCCACTCGGTGGCGCGCTATGAGCTTGTAGATCTGCTATTTTTCAATAGTTAAAACATAATGCTGAGAACACCAAAACCCATTGTGTCCCGTCTAGATTTCTAGTTTCTGAATAACATAAATATTCAAAGATTTCACCACGTTTTCACGATTTTTCAAAAATAGCAGAGATACAAGCTCATAGCGCGCCACTCGGTGGCGCGCTATGAGCTTGTAGATCTGCTATTTTTCAATAGTTAAAACATAATGCTTAGAACACCAAAACCCATTGTGTCCTGTCTAGATTTCTAGTTTCTGAATAACATAATATTCAAAGATTTGCACCACGTTTTCACGATTTTTCAAAAATAGCAGAGATACAAGCTCATAGCGCGCCACTCAGTGGCGCGCTATGAGCTTGTAGATCTGCTATTTTTCAATAGTTAAAACATAATGCTTAGAACACCAAAACCCATTGTGTCCCGTCTAGATTTCTAGTTTCTGAATAACATAATATTCAAAGATTTGCACCACGTTTTCACGATTTTTCAAAAAAAATAGCAGAGATACAAGCTCATAGCGCGCCACTCGGTGGCGCGCTATGAGCTTGTAGATCTGCTATTTTTCAATAGTTAAAACATAATGCTGAGAACACCAAAACCCATTGTGTCCTGTCTAGATCTCTAGTTTCTGAATAACATAATATTCAAAGATTTCACCACGTTTTCACGATTTTTCAAAAATAGCAGAGATACAAGCTCATAGCGCGCCACTCGGTGGCGCGCTATGAGCTTGTAGATCTGCTATTTTTCAATAGTTAAAACATAATGCTTAGAACACCAAAACGCGTTTAGGACACTTAAGGGTTAAGCACCTTAACGGACCTGTAGCAAGGGGAGAAAAAAAACACTACCTGATCTTCTTTACAAGCTCGCAACGTACCGAAATAGCACGTCCCTTCGTAAGCTTGTAGATTCAGGATTCAGCCGTTTTTTTTTTTTTTTCGGTGAACCTCGACGTATTATACGACCAAAACAGGGCCAAGAACAACAACAGCAGCAGATCTACAGGTCAAAACGTGCTGCTTTGTGACGCGTTTTCAGCTTGTTGGGGGGAAAAAAATCTACTTTTGGTACTGGTGTGTGACAAGTAGTGTTGTAGTTCTTGGTCTTGTCCCGATCTCGGAGCAAATGTCTCCGGTTTTAAAAGCAACCCTGGCTAAATATGGATAATACATTATACTTGCCCTCTATAACTTGAATTGACTATTTAAAACACATAGAATAAGCTCTTTAGTTTAAAAATAATTAATGTTTTTCATCCCATGCGGGGCTGCCATTTTACTGTGCCTGTCATAGGGATGATGTCACAGAAGATCTGTAGTATAGAACATAGTATGGAACGTTCCATGATTACTCAGCATTGCAACGTAAAACATCAATGTACACCGTTCTGTTTGTAGTGACAATGGCGACCCCCACTGGTGAAATAAAGGACTGTAAAACAGACGGGATGGACCATAGGAGGAGAAAATATGTAGTTGTTTGATCCATTCCATTAGTTCTACTGCGGAGCGATCTTCTGTGACGTCATCACTATGACAGGTCATGTGACAGGCACAGTAAAATGAGATAAAAACATGAACTATTTTTAAACTAAAGAGCTTATTCTATGTTTTAAATGTTCAAATCTAGTCATAGAGGGCAAGTATAGTGTATTATCCATATTTGTCTCATTAGCCAGGGTTCCTTTAAAAAAAACAAAAAAAACAATGGGTAATTCTAAAAGCAGTATTAATCACCTCATCGTAGAATGTTCTCTCGTTTAATACATCATTATTGAAACGGTCAAACATATTTCATGGCTAGATATGGTCAGATACTGTAAGTTTGCCAGTGTCGCTTAGCTCATTCATTATTTGATGGGAGAAAATGGTATGGGGGCGGCTTCATCGCACCCATACCGTTTTCGGTTACAGGACTTGTATTAGTCAAGTAAAGAGAGAGAGAGTTTTTTGTTTCCAATGGTGAAATGCTGTTGGTTTAGTGGTGCCACAGCTGTAGTTAGTTAGTAGCAGTAGTAGTGTTTCAAATCATTTTAAATATAAGCCGTTTAATTTGAAATATCCTGGGTTGTTTTGTATGCCATCATGTTTGGTGGGGCAGACTGGGCATTTAGGGGGGACATTGCCCCCTCATGCCCATGCCTAGACACACATACACACTAGACAGACAGACTGACGGGTAGATAGATGGCCGATGCTGACCACACCGGAGCCCCCAGCTTTATGAGATCTACTCCCCTCCACTCATCTATCAATCCATCACCACATTAACAGCAGCAGCCAAATGCTGCTAAATCATGGGCCGGTGGGTCGGTCCGTTCTGTCTGCCCCGCTGCTGGCCAGCCCTGGCATGGTCCCCCAGCTTTAACAATCTTAAAAATCCCCTTTATTTTACATTGTTTTGTACTAATAGGGCAACGAAAAACATTACAGAGCCTGTAGTTGTTGCTTTACAATGCTTTAATACAGTGGTTTTCAACCTTCTTGATACCAGGGCCCACTATTTTTTTCAGAATTTGAGCCACAGACCAACATTTGAGGACATTTTAGCGTCTGAGCATTCCCTACACTGTGTGTGGAAGGCCATTGTTTCCTGAGAGTGTACAAATGTGAGCCAAATGGACCCTAGCGGGTCCATCAATTAATGCATGCAAATAAATGGCACTCTGGACCAAACCGGGACGCTACAGGCTGGCAAAATGCAGGCACCTAAGGAGTTAACGTCTGGCTTTGTCCCTACTGTCTGTGTGGCAGTCAACAGGGGGCGCTGTTTGACAAATACAGAGTACACACACAGCACCACTCAGTTACACACCAATGAATATAGAATAGGCCTTATTAATTAATAATTAATAAAGCCTAGATCAGCTATTTATGCTATATTTGAAATCCAATCCTGAACAGGATTTGAATATAATTTTTGCTATTTTGAAACTAAATACAATTATGTTGGACCCGTCGGTGGAGTTCTGAACACTCGAACAGAAACGCGCTGGGTGACGTTGAATAGTTTTAAGTATTGTAATTATGTATCCATTTTCTAATCCTTTGCAGCAGTGTGCGTCACATTTGCCAATAAAGGCTTAGAACACCTGCTGCTTTCTTTTGTGCTACTATATGTAAGATTGCAGCCCGGCCAAGATTCAGTTCTCAATATCGTCCCTCTAATCTCTCTAATGGACTCAGTGTGGAGTTGGAGTTGAGGTGAAGGGAGACAGAGAAGAATATATATATATATATATATATATATATATATATATATATATATATATATATATATATATATATATATATATGTGTGTTTTAATAAAATTGCACTTCTCAATGACCCCTGGAGAGAGTTAAAAGCATTTCCTACTGGGTATAATTCAAAATGGGAGACAGTACCACATACAGTACCACATTGTTATGTGAAATGACGTTTCCTGTCTGTATTAGGTCGCTATAGTAGCAGTACAGGAGTAGATCTTGTTGACTTGGTCATTTTGAAATACTTTAACAAGTCAAAAAAAACGTGTTGGCACTACTTAATCAACCCATTGTGTCCTGATCAGATTCTACATTTTCACAATTTTTCAAAAATAGCAGACCTACAAGTTCATATCGCGCCACTCGGTGGCGCGATATGAGCTTGTAGATCTGCTATTTTTCAACAGCTTAAAAACACCAAAACGTGTTCAGTACACTAATGGTTAAAGCATCATGTTTGGAATTGTAACAGTTGAAATCAATAATTTATCAGGAAAATTCATAGTCTTTCCAGTTAACAGTTTTGTGTCTGCTTATTATTTTTTTGATTGAATCACTTCCAATTTGACTTGTTTATCCGTTAGCAGCCTGTATGAATCCTCATCTCCTGGTCGGATGTAATTGAGATCAGATGAGATACGCTTTGTTAATCCTCGCAGGGGAAACCAAGGGGTTAGTCAAGCATGAAATACAAATTCAGACCTGATTAAAAAAAAAGCCTGAAAAACAAAACAAAAAACCCCGGAGATTGACATTTGAGCAAGAATTGTGTGTCATTATTTTAATATGCAATAACCCACGAGAACACAACAGAATTATTGTAACATAATAAAAACTGAATGTGAGTTGCAAATTGCTTCAGTGACACCCACCTGTGGACCACTGACTGTGTAACAGGTGAAGTGGTTTTTGCAGTGCGATGATTGAATTCTTGGCAGTAGCACACAGTGAAGATGATGATGATAATAATCTAATGCAGGCCTGGCCAAACTGTGGCTCTTGAGCCGCATGCGGCTCTTTGGCTGGTTTCATGCGGCTCTTAAGGGCCTTTCACATCGACAAGTGTCAAAATTGCTGGGTCTGGCACAGCCATTCTTTCCCTATATTATGATTATAAAATCGTTTTTGTGCGTGTGAGCTCATAATGTTATATTTTTGCTTGTGGAACTGGTTCAACTGAGAGTTTGTGTACCAGAGCCAGTGCACACAATGGTAATTATTGAAAATAACTGGCCTACTTAATCCATCCATTTTAATCCGAAGTCAGGTCGTGGGGGCTACGAGTCATTCTGATGTTGGTGTGTGACGTTTACAATAAATCTGGCTGAGCACAGGTCTGTCTGTGTGAGAGAGAGGAAGGGATGGGGTGATGTTCATGTGTGTCCATCTGTAGGACGTGGCTCTTTGCAGCAACACGGTAAAAAAGTGGCTCTTATTCTCTGACTGGTTGGCCACCCCTGATCTAATGTGATTTGTGTTGTTCTTTACAGATCTAATTAGGGCTGTAACGATTCATCGATGAATCGTAATCGAATCAGTAATGTAGTCAGTTGTCAACCAGTATAGTAATCGATTAATGGGATCTTCAGCTAATCACTGGAGTTTTTGTAATTAGTCATGGGAGTTTTTCGCCGTGTTAGGTGTAACTAGACTACCGAGCAGTGATCCATCTCTCTTTCTCTTTACAATATAATGCTAGTTGCGCAGTAGCAACTGCAAAGAAAATGACAAATACAAATACTGTAACATTGATATATAGAGCCTGACAGATATACTGTTATATCGGCCGATACCAATGCCATACCGGCATCGAAGCTGAAATCTTGCTATATATACGCTCATAGCAAGATTTCAGCTTTGCCTCATGTATCTCTCAAATACAGCTGTAGCAACCAATGGAGAGACTTCAGCTTTACTTCATTTATGGATCCAGTATTCATCTTAGGAGCCATAAAGAGGCATAGGTGATCTTTAGGTGATTTTAAAATGAGAAATACATGTGGTTGCTCAAGAGACGCTTCTGAGCTTTAATTGAGAAGCATTTTTTTCCTCTGGGTGTCTCACTGACCTCCCTGTCTCTCTGTGTCCACACAATGTCTCTGTCTCTCACTGATTTCTCTGTCTCTGCTCTCTGTGTCCACACAATGTCTCTGTCTCTCACTGACCTCTCTGTCTCTGCTCTCTGTGTCCACAGAATGCTGAGGTGTCTGTCTTCGAGGTCAACATCCGCTTCATCGGAGGACTGCTGGCTGCCTACTACCTCTCTGGACAAGAGGTACTGTCACTTCTGTGTGTGTGTGTGTGTGTGTGTGTGTGTGTGTGTGTGTGTGTGTGTGTGTGTGTGTGTGTGTGTGTGTGTGTGTGCGTGTGCGTGTGCGTGTGTGAGTGCGTGTGTGTGCCTACGTACAGTATGCATGTGTCAGTTAGCCTGGCTAATACCAGACCGAATCAACTGTCAACAAGCATTTTTTTGTTATCAACAGCTGATCGGTCTGGTTTTAGCCAGGCATTGTGGCATTTGGTGTAACACACCAAATGGTTTGTTTTTAGTGTAGTGATCTGCGTGTACAGCATCTGCGCTGCGAAAAGGAAAGCCTGGGCACCATCTAAGCCAGAAAGTCTCAAAAGGCAGTACTTTCGCTGTGTGAACTCCCCCCGGAAGTTGCCATTTTTTTCAGCATGGTGCTCCCGAAAAGGTATTCCCCGTGGAAACATTTTATTTCTCCCTTTGTGCCCACAAAGCCGTTGTAAAATCATCACATTCTGGCAAAGGGATTGTTTGTATTTTCTTCCAGACAAAGTTCTGTGGAAGCGTACTGTGTCCGTTACGGGCAAGTCTGATCGAGATTTCAGAAAAACTCCAAGGAAAGGAAACAATAGATATGCAGGTAAACAACCCACCTGCACGAAAGCTTGCCTGAAGAGTCATGGGTTTGTGAAATGTTCCCACAACAAAACGCGTATCATCATACTTGTTTTTAAAGAGAACTTTCATGTGAAACTCTTTCATGTGAGACAGTCTATTCTTGTTCTTCGAAATGAAGCCTATATCCCATGCGAGAAATTGCAACGCCTGGCTTGCAATTAATCGAAACGCCCTGTTGTAGATTTGCCGAGTTCCACAACGCTGAATGTAAGAATTGTGTGGTTATGGGACGGTACAATCATCCAATCTACTGAGCAACTCAAAGCCAGGGTTCAATACCAACCGTTTTCCATTTTTGCCAGATTCATGGAGGCATGAATCCAGCTCTGAATCGCCACCTTGAATTATTTTCCATGTGAAACAATTATTAAACAATCACTTTTCAGTGAAACAAACCTTGTTGTACAGGTGACAAATGTCACAATACACAATACTAATTGGTCTTATAAAAGTTGGAAATATTGGTCCAACTATTAACTTCCCAGTTTTAAATGGTATTTTTTTCCCTAATGAATGAATTCTAATGACTCTGATCTTTTTTAATCCTATACTTGACAAATAAATCAAAGTACTAACTAAAACTAAGCATTTTTTCACCAAAATAAAAACTAGCACACCTCTAACAATGAACCAAAACCAAATAAATTATGATATTATGAGATGTAAAAACGAACTGAACGAACTAAACTAAAATGAAATACCTCAAACTATTGTGACTGTTCTGCCCTTACTATACGTTAGTCAAACTCTGTATGGCTTGGCAGACAGCGAACAAAGTTCCCAATAAAATCCTTAGACGGTGTCTTTGATTCAGGTCTTTACTGGTGAACGTGTTTTTGTAAAACTGCAGTACAGAGAGAGAAAAAGAAAACAACAAACATTTGTATCGCGTAGCATAGAAACAAACAATATCACTTGTACAACATTGCAAAATGAGAATATGTATACTTCCTTAGCATCACACATTCAAAATAGCTTACAGTAGCTCACTGTAGTAATTGTACAGCATGTAATATCAATTTCGACCTTTAGCAAACCAAAATATACAGCCACCAAAATATACAACATTTTCCTTTAAGAGCGAACATAATCTTAGGTAATTCGACAAAACATAAAACTCAAACTTACAGACTTATCTTCTCCAAGGCCTGAGAGAAAGGGTTACTCGACAACAAAGCAGTGAATGAGCTCTTGTCTCTGTGCTGGCTTGTACTGAACTGACTCTGTCTAATCAACTGGACCAGGTGTGCAAAAAAGCCTGTGGAGAGTGACTAATTAAGCTGAGGTGCATTGGTCTGCAATAACATACAAGGCCCATAGGGGGCAGAACACCATACAAAATAACAGACAGCACACTCCCCGCCTGGTATAATTGGTTATACCACTACACAGTCTCTTTTTCTAGAAGGGTGATGACATCAGAGATGGGCCGCAGGTAAGTCTTCGAGGTGCCCTGGGATGATGTCCTCACTTCGACTTTGCGGACCGCTCCATCGGTACCTGGAAAGGTTGCGGTGACCAAAGCCATTGGCCATTCATTCCTCTGTGCTTGACTTTGTTTCAGCAGCACGACGTCTCCGGGTTGCAGGTTGCGACGTTCCTTGTGCCACTTGCGTCTTGACTGCAGACTGCTAATGTACTCAGTTCTCCATCGCCGCCAGAATTCGTTTGCAAGCGCCTGAACTTGTCTCCACTGGTATTTCAGGAGGTCCTTTCCAGTGAAGTCTCCTGGTGGACCGGGTAAGCCTGGCTTTTGGGTCAGGAGCATAGCAGGGGAAAGCAAGATAGGTGCTGCAGGATCTGATGAGATGGGAACAAGTGGTCTTGCGTTGACGATTGCCGATACCTCTGCCAACAGTGTAGAAAGCACTTCATGCGTCAGTCGAGTGTGCTTGTCTTGCAGAAGCATGGAGTCTAAGATTCTGCGTGTCACGCCAATCATGCGCTCCCAGACTCCCCCCATGTGGGATGCGTGTGGGGGGTTGAACTTCCATGTGCAGCCGTTGCTATGGAGGTACTTCAAGATGCTGGTCTGTTTGTCGTCGTGACATGCCATGCCCAGCTCTGAACTGGCAGCAATGAAGTTGGTCCCCCTGTCTGACCAAAGCTGCTTTGCTGGGCCTCTGACTGCAAAAAATCTTCGCAATGCGTTGATGCAGCTGCTTGTGTCCATAGACTCTATGAGTTCAATGTGGACTCCCCTGGTACTCATGCATGTGAACAGAATGGCCCACCTTTTGTTTTCAGCTGCACCTCCACGGGTGCGCCGAGTGACCACTGTCCATGGTCCGAACACGTCCAGACCGACGTACGTGAAAGGTGGCGATGTGTCAAGTCGCTCTGGCGGAAGGTCAGCCATCTTCTGTATTTCTACCTTGCCTCTGAGCTTGCGGCAGATCACGCAGTGATGGATGATGGAGCTAATCAGCCTCTTGCCGGCAACAATCCATAATCCGGCCGCCCTTATGGCTCCTTCTGTGAATTGCCTTCCTTGGTGCTTCACTTCCATGTGATAGTGGTTCACAAGCAGCTTGGTCACATGACTTTGCTTCGAGAGGATGATTGGGTTCTTTACATCTGCTTCAATGGATGCGTGTCTGAGACGTCCTCCGACTCTCAGGAGACCATCGCCGATGTAGGGATCAAGGTTCAAGATTGAACTCGAACCTGAGACGTCTTTCTTCGCTTGAAGAGCAGCATATTCGTCTGGAAATGTCTCTCTTTGAACAGACTCAAGGATGAGTCTCTTAGCAGCTGCGAGTTCCTCTGGAGTGCGAGGTTTGCTGCACTGATGCCATCCCTTACACGTGTGCTGCACTGCATCTGTAGAATCCGACTTCAGGGAGCGTGCCTGGTGAATCAGGAAGGCGACTGCTCTTAGCAAGGACTCCCATCTGGAGAAGCGCTCGAAACGATCGGGTGTGAGTCGCTGGGGTTCGACGTTGGTAGCAAGAGCAGTTACTTGTGGTTTGACTTCCACGTCGTCTTCAGGGTCCATAAGTTCAAAGGGCTGGTGCACTTCAGGCTCTTGAGGCTTGTGAAGGAAGTCAGGGCCCTTGAACCACATAGAATCCATGAGCTGCGATGCAGGTACGGATCTGGTGGCCAGATCAGCTGGGTTGTGTTCTGATGGGATGTAATGCCACTGTTCGGGAGAAGTCGTCTGGCGTATACGCTGCACACGATTATGCACATACACGAAGAAACGTTTGGTGTCATTGTAGATGTATCCTAGGACCACCTTGCTGTCACAATAGAACTTCACAGCATCTGGCTTGTGGTCCAGTTCATCCAGGATGACGTCCGCCATCTCGACTGCCAGTACAGCTCCACATAGCTCGAGGCGGGGTATTGTAGGCTCTGGCTGTGGTGATAGCTTCGCTTTTCCAAGCACGAATCCAACCTCACAACGGCCTTCTTCAGTGACGGTCCGTAGATACGCTACTGCTCCGATGGCCCAGTTTGATGCGTCAGAAAAGATGCACAGCTCTGTGTACGCAGACTTTGAGAGGGACATCGGTACATAGCAGCGGGGTACTTGGACGCTGGTCAGCTCTTGTAGTGATGATTTCCACGCTTCCCATGTGGGCATTTTCTCATCTGGTAGAAGAGCGTCCCAATCTTGGACTCCACTGGAGAGCTCTCGCAACAACAATCTGCCTCTGATCGTCACTGGAGCTGCGAATCCCAAGGGGTCAAAGATGCTGTTGACGACAGATAACACCCCTCGGCGGGTGTAAGGCTTGTCAGTCATGGCCACTTTGAAGGTAAAGGAATCTGTGCTTATGTCCCAGCACAAACCCAGACTCCTTTGGGCAGGCAGAGTCTCATGGTCAAGACCCAATTCTTTGATGTTTGAGGCCAGGTCTTGTGGTTCGAAGGCTTGCATCACGATAATGCTGTTTGACGCAATCTTGTGCAGTTTCAAGTTCGACTCTGCAAGCGAAGCACAAGTACGCTTCATCAGGTCTATAGCTGCGGACTCTGTTGGAAGCGATATGAGACCGTCGTCCACGTAGAAATGCCTCTCAACGAACTGCTGTGTGTCGGCTCCGTACTCGGGCTCGCCTTTCTGAGCAGCTCTCCGCAGGCCATAGATAGCCACCGCCGGGGACGGGCTATTGCCAAAGACGTGTACCCGCATTCGGTACTCTTCTACCTCCTTGGACAGGTCATGATCCTTGTGCCATAGGAACCTCAAGTAGTCCCTGTGATCCTCTCTGACCAGGAATCCGTAGAACATTTGACGAATGTCAGCAGTGACTGCGATGAGGTCCTTCCTGAACCGCACTAACACCCCGAGGAGGCTGTTGTTTAGGTCGGGACCTGTCAGCAGCACTGAATTGAGGGAGACACCATGCTGTTGGGCACTTGAGTCGAACACAACGCGTATCTGTCCCGGCTTCTGGGGATGGTACACCCCGAAAATAGGCAAGTACCAACACTCATTCTTGTCATGGACAGGTGGTGCCTTCTCTGCGTGGTTGTTTTCAAACAACTTCTTCATGAAGGAGATGAACTGCTCCTTCATCTCAGGGTTTTTGTTCAGAGTGCGTCTTAAGGAAGCGAGGCGGGACAGCGCTTGTTCTCTGTTGCTTGGGAGGAGAGGACGAGGTGACTTGAATGGCAACGGAGCGACCCAATTGTTCGCTTCATCCTGATGAAACTCTTGCTCCATAATCTTCAGGAAGGTTTCGTCGTCGAAAGACATGGCACACTTGTTGTCTTGAGCTGTACGTTCAAATACCGAATGCCCTAGCTCGTCTCCAGCTGTCATAGGCTTTGCTGTGCGCTTGGGAAGGCCATTCTTGTGCTCCCCGCCGTAGCTTGGTTTCTCCTTCACGCTGATATTGTTAGGACAAGGTGTGAGGAGAGATGGACGTCCGTTCTGTAGGACATGGGTTCTGAAGACGTTTAGAGTCGGCTTGTGGGCATTGTCGATACACACCTCACCAACAATTACCCAGCCCAAGTCTAGGCGCTGAGCAAAGGGCGAATCATGGGGTCCGTTGACTTGCTGCCTCACCTTGTGCACCCGTATCATGTCTCTTCCCAGCAGGATCATCATCTGAGCGTCAGGGTCTAACTTAGGGATGCATGGAGCGATGTGCTTTAAGTGAGCATGTGCAAGAGCCACGTCTGGTGTGGGTATTTCTGACTTATTTGTCATGATTTCATTGCACTCAATGAGAGGTGGGAGATCCAGATGTTCACCACCATTCGCTGCCTTGATTTGGAAGCCGGTTGCTTTCCGTCCAGTCATCTCCGTTGTGCCAGCACATGTCCTCATCAGATATGGTGCTAGGCTGCCTTCGATCCCAAACAGGTTGAAGAACTCACTGCGAGCCAGAGAGCGGTTGCTCTGATCATCAAGTATGACGTATACCTTGACGGAGCGCTCTGGTTGACCTTTGGGGAAGACCCATGCCAAGCACACTTTCGCACAGGACCGACCAGGACTGCCTTTACCGCAGACTTTGGTGCACCGTGATGTCACCTCAAGCGTCGTGCCATCTGGTGGTTCTGCTTCTGGTTCTTCTGTCGGCGATGAAGAATGAGGCTCAGGCTGGGAGGTTGTAGGATGCATAGCAGAGCAGTGTCGATCGCTCTCACATTCATTGCATTTGAGTGTTGTCTGGCATTCCTTGGCCAGGTGGGATGGAGAGCAGCACTTGAAACATCGCTTGTGCTCTTTTAGGATATTCTTCCGTTCTTGCAATGGTTTCAATTTGAAGGCTCTGCATTTAGCCAGAGGATGCGGCTTGTTGTGCACAGGGCAGTGACGAGCAGGATCACTGTCTTTCTTCTCACTCTCTGCTGTGCTTGTGTCGTCTGCACCAGTTTTTGTGGAGACATCTGTCTTATGCACGGATACAGCAGACTTGTTTCCACTTTGTCTTGGTGTAGTTCTCTCATTCTTGGTGTAAGGCTGGCTGCTGGTTGACAGGACAAAGCTTGGGTCATTTCTGGCCTTAGCCTGGGTATAGACAAAGTCAACAAAGAATGAGAATGGCGGAAAGATCACTCTTTGTTCTTCCTTGTAACGGGAACCGGTGCTGAGCCACTTTTCCTGTAGGCCTGGAGGCAACTTCTCGACTATCGGCTTTATCCCACGAGGAGTATCTAGATAGTTGAGGCCGGGAAGATGTCCTTCATTCTTAGCTGCCAGCACTTCCGTGAGTAGATCACTGAGTTCTCTCAGTTTGACATTGTCTTTAGGAGACAGACGAGGGAAGTTATCCAATCTTTTGAACAGAGAACTTTCTACTATTTCAGGTGTAGCATAGCATTCTTGAAGTCTCTGCCAAGAAAGGACAAGGGCAGCTTGGGGATTGGTGACATGTACAGAACGGATCCTTTTGACATGTTCCGATGACTCTCTACCGAGCCACTTTACGAGGAGATCCAACTCTTCGCTATAAGTAAGGCCCAAGCCCTGTGTTGCGTTGAGGAATGAGGACTCCCAGGCTCTATAACTTTCTGGTGTGTCATCAAATTTTGAGAGGCCAGTAGTCACTAACTCTCTGCGTGCGAGGTATTTGGCGAAATCTTCCATTTGTAGGGTGTTGGCTGCTGGCGCCGAACGCTGATCAGACGGTTGAGTGGTGTACTGTTGTTGGCCAGCCTGGTCATACTGTCTGTGTGGGCTAGCTGATGGCTTTGGTATGAATGTGCTACCAAGGGCCTGTGCACGCTCGTAAATTGAGGGCTTGGATATGTGTGTGGGTTTTGTCTTTGTGTCCCCAGTTGAAATCTGTAGTGTGGGATTTGCATCGTGTCGACGTAAGATTTCAGGTTTCAGTGGCAAAGTAGGGCTTTGAGTATGGAGCTGTGCTTGACTTTTCACATACTCCTCCGTTCTTTGTTTGGATACTTTCGAAGGGACCACACTTCTTACACTTTGCCAATCTTCATCCAACACCTCCTTTAACACATCAGCTTTTGCTTGAGCAGCTGCTGCTTCCCCTTCGACTTCCAAAACCTTTAAGTCTGCATCTAGCTTAGCCTTTTGAATTGTTATTTCTTGCTGCATTTTAACGTATGCAATCTTAGCATGCGCAGCTTCAGCTGAGGCTCTAGCCATGGCGGCTGCCTCAACGACAGAGGACTTGGAAGAGGAAGAGCGTTTAGACTTAGTTGCAGAAGAAGAGGCTTTTGATCTGGTTTTGAGTGAAGCCTGGGCAGATGAACTCTTACTAGCTCCTGAGTCAGACTTGTCAGATTTAGCGCTGGTTTTAGATTTGGAGCTCATGGTTGTATCCTTGTAGATCAGTTACACGCACTGATGGTGTGGCCTTTTACTGCAGCAGTACTGATTGGACGCACTATGATGAAGAGGGTAGACTGCAATGTTGAGCCATCTTTCTGTGAAGCCCGCTGTGCTTAGAAGTCTTTTTACTGTTCTGCCCTTACTATACGTTAGTCAAACTCTGTATGGCTTGGCAGACAGCGAACAAAGTTCCCAATAAAATCCTTAGACGGTGTCTTTGATTCAGGTCTTTACTGGTGAACGTGTTTTTGTAAAACTGCAGTACAGAGAGAGAAAAAGAAAACAACAAACATTTGTATCGCGTAGCATAGAAACAAACAATATCACTTGTACAACATTGCAAAATGAGAATATGTATACTTCCTTAGCATCACACATTCAAAATAGCTTACAGTAGCTCACTGTAGTAATTGTACAGCATGTAATATCAATTTCGACCTTTAGCAAACCAAAATATACAGCCACCAAAATATACAGCATTTTCCTTTAAGAGCGAACATAATCTTAGGCAATTCGACATAACATAAAACTCAAACTTACAGACTTATCTTCTCCAAGGCCTGAGAGAAAGGGTTACTCGACAACAAAGCAGTGAATGAGCTCTTGTCTCTGTGCTGGCTTGTACTGAACTGACTCTGTCTAATCAACTGGACCAGGTGTGCAAAAAAGCCTGTGGAGAGTGACTAATTAAGCTGAGGTGCATTGGTCTGCAATAACATACAAGGCCCATAGGGGGCAGAACACCATACAAAATAACAGACACTATTGTGACCTTGACCTTTTTTACCTTTGCAAAGCGTTATCCACATTTGAAGTGAGTAACCTAGGCTTAAAGTTGGTATAAATACTGAAAATAAATAAATAAGGTTATGGAGGTTATGTGCTCTGTTTTGGGCAATATCACTAGATATTCCTCATTCCAGACAATAGATATTTTCTTTGGAAAAAATGTGACTCGAGATCTGAATTTATGGAGAGGAAAATCGGCGAGGTTCGCATTTGAGCGAGAATCACGCAGGACTATAGCGCCACAGCCGAGTAGGTAGACAGGGCAGCAGACAGAGACACAACGGATGCTTTTAATCCTGTCTCTCTCTCTCTCTCTCTCTCTCTCTCTCTCTCTCTCTCTCTCTGTCTCTCTCTCTCTCTGTCTCTCTCTCTCTCTCTCTCTCTCTCTCTCTCTCTCTCTCTCTCTCTCTCTCTCTCTCTCTCTCTCTCTCTCTCTCTCTCTCTCTCTCTCTGTCTCTCTCTCTCTGTCTCTCTCTCTCTCTCTCTCTCTCTCTCTCTCTCTCTCTCTCTCTCTCTCTCTGTCTCTCTCTCTCTGTCTCTCTCTCTTTCTCTCTCTCTCTGTCTCTCTCTCTCTCTCTCTCTCTCTCTCTCTCTCTCTCTCTCTCTCTCTCTCTCTCTCTCTCTCTCTCTCTCTCTCTCTCTCTCTGTCTCTGTCTCTCTGTCTCTCTGTCTCTCGCCCCCCTGGGTGTCATCCAACACACTGCATGGCCTACACAGAACCTTCTAATCCTGTTAGAGCTCCATTACATGTCAACACACTGAGAGAACACACTGTACCGTATGTGTGTGTGCGCGTGCGTGCTCTTAGTCCGTTCAACTGTTCATGTACAGTGTGTTGAATGTGAACGTCATTGAAAACGGGTGGAATTCCCCTTAAACAGCTTGTTTAATGCATCTGTCTATCCAAGAATTAGTGGTCTCCTCAGTCAGTCACTGAGGATCACATGTGAAAGTTGTCTTTTTTTTCCCCCACTGGTTCGATTCATGTCTCTTGTTTTCATTCTGCACCATCTGACAGTGCAGAAGTTGCGGAAGAAAGAAGCACAGTCTAATGTCACGCGTGGGCGCGTGCATCATAACTTTATGATAACATGGTTTGAAGTGACTTTAAACCAAAAGAGGTCATCTGTAGCTGACGGTGACAGCTTTATGGGTAGTAAAAAATAAGCGGTAAATCGATGGTGACTTGGTGGTGGTTAGATGGTGCCTTTTTTATCCCAGGTGTTTTGCATAGTGCATTTACAGTGCATTCACCCATTCACTCACATTTTTGTTCACTGATTGAGGCGGAAGCCATGCAAGGCACAGCCAGCACATCAGGAACAATTTGGGGTATAGGGTAGGGCATTAACCAAACACGTTTTTTTGCTAGTCGAATCGACTACTTTGGTAGTCGAATAATTGTCGACTAGTCTATAGTGATATATATTTGTTTTTTAGCTAATAAAATGTGTGATTCTTGACTTCGGATTGAAACAGTGCATGCCTGTTACACTACTGTAACTCAGTTACATTATGACATGAAAAATAAGCAATCAACCAACAATCACTGCCAACACCACAGCACACATCCACAATGCCTGCTGCAGAAAATTGAAAAATATATATCAAAAATTATTATTACCGAATAACGACTAATGAATTAATAGTATCGAATAGTGTTTTGCTAGTCGAATAATGGACTAGTCGAATATTTAGTTAATGCCCTAGTAGGCTATAGGGCTCTATTTTCGTGCCAGTCGTGCCAGTCGGTTCCCAGACTACATTCATAAGATCGTCTCGATAAGCATACAACCTGGAATGATCGCTTGATAACAGTCGAAGTGGGTGCACGGCACGCACATACAGGTACACACAGAATTCTCTGGAAATGATGCAGAGAGGGGAGTAAAAAAAAAAGTAAAAAAAACCTTGATGTGAGGTAGTTTAGTGTATAGCTCATCGTCTTTTTTTGTTTCAAAGTGAAGTCAAAGTCAAAGTATTGGATATTGTGAATACACATCAACGTACCTCAAAATATGTACCTCAAGGTGCAGGGTAGAGCAGGTGGGGACAAATACTGTTAACCCTTAGTGTCCTGAACGCGTTTTGGTGTTTTATCTGTTGAAAAATAGCAGATCAACAAGCTCATGTCGCGCCACCGAGTGGCGCGACATGAGCTTGTTGTTCTGCTATTTTTGAAAAATTGTGAAAATGTGCTGCGAATCTCTGAGTACATTATTTTGGAAGCAAACATTTTATCTCAATTTTTCGCTTCTGGGGAACCCCCGAGAACAACATGTTTTCAGATGGGGGTCTGCAGCCAAATATGGATAATTCTGGTGGTCCTTGGCTAGAAATATGTTAGCATCACTGACACAGGAGCACAGATTTTTCAGAAAAACTAGAATCTAGTGTCAGAAACTATAGAATCTAGTGTCAAAAACTCGATTCTAGCGTCAGAAAGTAGATTCTAGTGTCAAAAAGGAGATCCTAGCATCAAAAACTATCATTTAGTGTCAATAACTAGAATCTAGTGTCGGAAACTACTGTAGAATCTAGCGTCAAAAGCTAGAATGTTGCTGCTGCTATAATCTGGTGTAAGGAACTACTGTATAATCTGGTGTCAGGAACTACTGTACTGTCAGAAACTCGATTCGAGGGTCAGGACACAATGGGTTGAAAGTGATATCAACTATATGAACGAACATAACTTAATGACTTTTTGGAGCATCGGTTTTGGTTTCTCACCCAGATGGGCTCGAAATACGTAGTTGTTAGTTGGCCTGCATTTTCTGCAGTATTGTTGAAGCTGCATTCTTTCACAATTTCTCATTTTTTTCATCACGTTTGGTAGCGTTTGATCCATTTTAAGGACTTCTGCTGAAGTACTTCTACTGAAATTGTAGATTCCATTAGAACGGTTTTTATTCCCTCCATTCGAGACACCATAGACCAGTGGTTTTCAAGCAGTAGTCCGGGGACAACCAGTGGTCCTTGAGAGAGTTCCAGGTGGTCCCCAGGCTAAATGATGGAAAGTTGGTTAACCAGATGTAACTCTTTACGAGCGTAAAAATGAAACCAAACGGACCCTTGCAAGACATGGTATTGTTCGATTTAGTACCACACCGTTCCTACAAGTAATGATATGACAATCCAGGTCAGAGTCAATACAAATTGAAAAATAAATTCGACATTAATTATTAACATGCCTGCGTATTGTAGGCATATGTTCAAATGACCATTGTACATCGTATTGACATTCAGAGGAGTAGAGGAATGTAGAGGAATGTCCTAGCTTCAGGTATATGCCATGTTTTTAAGCGTCCATTGTTTATCTACATGAGTTTATACACCTAAATCCCCAGACGGCTGCATATTTTTAGTTTTGGGTGTATGACTTCATTTTCACCACTTTTGCAGTAAAATATTTCCATACAAAAATCCATGTCGGGTATTTTGAGAGTACATGAAGGCTCGGCCCTAGTACACTTCTACCAGCCAAACGTACGCTAGCCGGTCCATTTGGTTCCATTTGTACACCCTAAAACAAAGATCATCAACATGCTGAAACACAACTTGATAATAGAGCCGCCATTGGACTGAATCCCATGAACTGAACATAGTTTGCGACAGCATAACTCTGTCTGTACTCAGGGCCCAGTATTATTTGGGCAGAACTTTCCTGTTACCCATTTGGAGGTAGCCTAGCTCAGCCGTGAATCAGCACCATAAAAATACTACCGTACTTTCCGGACTATAAGCCGCTACTTTTTTCTTGTGCTTTGGACCCTGCGGCTTATTCAGCGGTGCGGCCAATGTATGGATGTTTACGGCTAACAAACACTATAGTATAGGGCGTTCTAAGTCTAAATGCACGGTATGACACCAACTTTAAGCCGGCCCGAGCAGGAAATGTAGAGGGACAGGGCACAGGCAGTTCGCTAAGACAGACACTACTAAATGCATCATGGAAAGCAAACGAAGAAGTGCATATAACGCAGCTAAAGTCAGTCGAGCTGGTTGAAAAATAAGGAAATCTATCTGCTGCACGTAGCCTTGGGATCAATGAATCAATGGTTAGACGGCGGACCAACGCGAGGAACGCCGGCACGGCGGAGACACCAGCTCCTCGGAACGACGGCGCGTGGTGGTGGTCCGCGTGGTGGTGGTCGGCGCGGTGGTGGTCCGCGCGGTGGTGGTCCGCGCGGTGGTGGTCCGCGCGCTGTCGTTCCGAGGAGCTGGCGCCACCAGCGCGCGCACCACCAGGGCGAGGAACATGCTGAAAGCAACTTTTTATCAAGTCTGCCAGTGGATCCTTACTGCGTGGAAAAGTGTCAAAAAAAAAAAAAACATCCACGAACGGGTTTAGAAAGGCTGGCGGCAGCAGCAGCAGCAGCAGCCGCCGCCGCCGCGCGAGGAGGAGGAGGAGGAGGAGGAGGAGGAGGAGGAGGAAGGGTCCGTGGAGGCGGCAATAAAGACGCCTCGTCGAGCGTCTTAAACATTGAGAGGATTCCTGGTGGTCCCCAGCTAAATGGTGGACAGTTGGTTAACCAGATGTACGCTAGGCTACCTTTTTTCATGAACCAAATGGACCCGCAAGCGCTCATTTGGTTTCATGAAGTGATCGGAGTTGCGTATCTCTGGCTGCACTCTATGGCCACTTGGCCAGGCCTGGATGTAATATTTCTCAATCGGGGGGAGGGCAGCCGAAAATGGCAGTTGGTTTAGTGGTGACAGAATTGTAGTTAGTCCACGTTTAACTACCGCTATAAGCATTTGATTTGAAATATCTTTGAAGTTTTCATTGTTTGCATTCCGTCATGTTTGGTGGGGCAGTCAGGGCGTCTAGAGGGCATCCCCCCCCCCATGTCTATGCCTAGATCCGTCCTTGGTCTATGGCTCTAGCGTTAATTACATACAGCACGTGCAGTTCTGTAGTCGTTTAAATAATACAAAGGATGCTTCTCAAACAGCATTGTTTGAGAATTGCCGACAATCTCATCTGTGCAAGAACCCTTACATATGGTAATTAAGCATTAAAACACCCGCGGCTAATAGGCCAGTGCGTCTTGTATGTGTACACAATTGATTTTTTCGCTAAATTTGGCCGGTGCGGCCTATATTAAGGTGCGCTTTATAACCCGGAAAGTACGGTAGCTTATTTTCTTTCCTGTGAATAATGAAGTGAAACGAAATGATAACTGATCAGACTGAGGTCAGGCTAATTTGGAGGCCGTAGAGATGATGAAAAACTATGGTAAATTGTAGTCTCCTTTGGGCAACCCGATCTTCTTGCTCAGTAGTAATATATTATGAACCAACTTCGGTACCTATTTCAGTGGTGGGGACTTTAGTATGATATGAACGGACTTAGGTACCTATTTCAGTGGTGGGGACTTTAGTATGATATGAACAGACTTAGGTACCTATTTCAGTGGTGGGGACTTTAGTATGATATGAACGGACTTAGGTACCTATTTCAGTGGTGGGGACTTTAGTATGATATGAACGGACTTAGGTACCTATTTCAGTGGTGGGGACTTTAGTATGATATGAACGGACTTAGGTACCTATTTCAGTGGTGGGGACTTTAGTATGATATGAACAGACTTGGGTACCTATTTCAGTGGTGGGGACTTTAGTATGATATGAACGGACTTAGGTACCTATTTCAGTGGTGGAGACTTTAGTATGATATGAACCGACTTAGGCACCTATTTCAGTGGTGGGGACTTTAGTATGATATGAACG
The DNA here is from genome assembly GCA_039105355.1 of Benthosema pterotum. Lineage (NCBI taxonomy): Eukaryota > Metazoa > Chordata > Actinopteri > Myctophiformes > Myctophidae > Benthosema > Benthosema pterotum. The sequence continues at coordinate 52,072,097 of CM076978.1, forward strand.
GACTTAGGTCACCTACTTCGCCCCTATGAACGGAACAGCTTTGTGTCAGTCCGTACTATTTCAATAAGTTGTGGCATACAGTAGATCAGGGCTGGTTAGGAGTAGAGAGAAAGAGGGCTACCTCTCTCTCTCTCTCTCTCTCTCTCTCTCTGTCTCTGGTTTGACCTCAGATGTAGTGGAGGGTGCTGCTGCTTATGCATTCACCTGCTGTACACGTCTCGTTATCTCTCTCTCTCTCTCTCTCTCTCTCTCTCTCTCTCTCTCTCTCTCTCTCCTTCCAGAAGAGGCAGGGAGGGGGACAGTTTTCCATACATCTTCACCCTCCACTCTCCCTTCCTCCATCCCTCCATCTCTCTCTCTCTCTCTCTCTCTCTCTCTCTCTCTCTCTCTCTCTCTCTCTCTCTCTCTCTCTCTCTCTCTCTGTGTTAAAGGACTCATCCCCTATCCAGTGTGTTGAGGAATGGCACTCTGTATGCTTAGCGTTAGTGTGTGCGTGTGTGTGTGTGCTCTCTGCTCCTAGCGCCTGCAGGCTACAGCAGATGAATGACCCCACTTAATGGCTAGATGACCTTAATAGTGGATATGTTGGGTGCGTGCGTGTGTGTGTGTGTGTGTGTGTGTGTGTGTGTGTGTGTGTGTGTGTGTGTGTGTGTGTGTGTGTGTGTGTGTGTGTGTGTGTGTGTGTGTGTGTGTGTGTGTGTGTGTGTGTGGCTTACTACCCTTTAAGAACCTATATACTGTACATGCATTCAAGAAAAAAGTTGCCTTTTGATGCAAACCTACTTATTTAATAATCCCCACTCTCTTCACAAAGTGAGTGGTGCAACTGTACTTGAATGAATTGTTAGTTACTGTAACATCCCCACCCTGTTCCTGTGAGCACAGAACGGTAGAGAAATGACATACAAAGGTGCGCACCTAGCTATATAATGGAGGCACTAAAATTATTATTAGTATTATTTTTAATAATAATAACCATCACCTGGAGACCCCCAAAAATGAATCGCAACCCCCAAGGGGTCGTGGAAAGACACGACTCCACATCACATCACATTAAAGTTGCTTTCATGTGCATAAGCATGAGGGAACATAGAGCTGAGGGAACATAGAGCTGAGGGAACATAGAGCTGAGGGAACATAGACATGACCCCGTTTCACCATGTTAGTGGCTTTCTTCAGACCTCCATTTCTTGGGAACACAGAATGGGAGAACTTTTTATCAAGTCCACACAACACCTTGAAGGTACATCAATGACATAGTAAAATATTGAAAATGGGTGGAGTTCCCCTTTAAAAGATTTTCACCCTAAAACATGACATCAGGTATCACACAACAATCACACAAAGGGGTTGAATAAAGTAGAATCATCTCATAAACACAAAACTGGAAAAACATGTAAAAATCACTCCACCTTTAAACATACAGTTGGCCGATGCACCTGCAGTGCAAAATGAGACTAGAACTGCACTCAGTAGAGGGCCAACTTGCACATTGCACACAAGTCATCCATGGCCTACTTGTGCGCAAGCAGAGCTTGTTGTATTGCAATTTGATTTATTTTGTAGCATTCCTATTGTAGCCTACATTGTAGGTTTGTAAGAACTGGTCTTCTCCAACCCACTCAAAATTCATTTTGATTTCTCCATCAGCCCTTTGTCACAACAGCAGATGCTATAAAATGAATTGCCTTTACGTCACTGGCCCAACACAAACATTGACAACAGGATAAAAACATGACAATCCCCTTTTGACGACGAGACAGGCGCCCTCTAAAAGTTGCCATGTCACCACAAGGGTCCCTAACCACCGTTCTTAAAACCACGCTAGGAGCCTCTTTGGGCGGGATATGGCATGTGTTTCGGACGCAGACACTGAAGTTGCCTCCCGTTCAGGAGGTAGCTCGACTTGCGTCTCCCGTCAAAGAAGTTACTACTGTGGAGTGCCGGCCTACAGAAAAGCTGCCTCGACTTGTGTCATGTCCTGCCGAAGAAAAAGTTAATTCTGTGGAGTGTCGGTCAACACAAACGGTAGCTCAACAACCTGTGTCATCAACTCCTGTCAAAAAAGAAAATGCCTTGGATTGTGGGCCGACGCTGATTGAAGCTGTTGGTTGTCAGACGGCAACTCCACAACCGTCCCTCTCTGTCCGGCTACTGTCTCCCGAGCAGCTGCTGAGGGTGAAGCCAGTGGTGGTGAGCTCAGGAGAGCAGTGGGACCTCCTGTGGCCCTCGCTGCAAAAGGAACTGTCACTCTTCCCTGCCCTCGGCCTCGACTGTGAATGGGTTTCAGTAAACGGCAGGGAATCTGCGGTCTCCCTGTTGCAGATTGCGTCCTACTCTGGCCTTTGCATACTGGTGAGGCTGGTGGCCTTTCGGAGCGGCCGGCAGCCCTTCCCGCTCAGCCTGATTGGAGTCCTCCACAACCCACATATCCTGAAGGTCGGTGTGGGCTGCTATGAAGACGGGAAGCGTCTAGCCCGGGACTATGGCCTGTCTTTGCGGTGTGCAGTCGACCTGCGCTACCTTGCCTTAAGGCAGGGGCAGTTCGCATTGAGCAATGTCTCCAGTCTACAGTCGCTGGCTGCGAATGTGTTGAACGTGACTCTTGACAAATCCCCGAAGTTGCGATGCAGTGACTGGGAAGCTGACCAGCTGACTTCGGAGCAGGTGGCATATGCAGCCAGAGATTCCCAGGTCTCCATCGCTCTCTTCTTCCACCTCCTGGGCCTTGATGCTGAAGCCACCCCAGCAATTACTGGGTGTATCGGCTATTCTCAGCTGGCTGCCCGCTGCCAGGGCCTGATTGATGTGCCCTTCAGACGTCGAGTAGTAGATGGAGAGGAGAACATCGCAGATGTACAGCAGAGACAGAGACTCAGAAAACCACCTTGTCATAGCGCAGAATCTGGAGATCAGCTAGTTGCAGATCCTCTTAAAAACAGTGCGAGGAAATCAGCTCTGTACGACAACTGCTTCCTTCATGCCCCAGACGGCCAACCCTTGTGCACCTGTTCCAAAAAGAAAGCTATGTTCTACTTGTCCAAAGGATTAGGAGAGCTCCAAAGTGAAGACCCTTTCATCATTGTCCGGTTGTTGTCTGAAACCAAGCTTCGTCCCCTTTCTAATTACTATCTCACAGTCATGGAGAATATTTGTGTTGTGTGTGGCGAAGCCGATTTTAGGAAACACATTGTGAAACACATTGTGCCGCTCGAGTACACACGTCATTTCCCCGACAATATGAAGGACTCCCATGACCTCCTGCTGCTGTGCACCGTCTGCCACGCCGCCTCCGAAGTCCACGACAACGTACTGAAGCGACAGCTGGTGAAGGAGTGCGGTGCCACCTCCAGCTCCTGCAGGCGAGTGCGCTCAGCTGCTCGGGCTCTTCTCGGCGCCAGCAGGCACTCCCTGCCGGACAAAAGACGCAAGGAGCTGGAGGCTGTCGTGAGAAGTTTTTGCAGTGATGTTGAGTCGGAGGCAGAAGGTGTGCAGAGTGACGCGTTGAATGCACCACTTAGTCCACACGCGCTGCATGAGGCGGCCTACATGGTCGATGGGTTGAAGGTGGTGCGTGCCTACGCAGAGAAAGGGCTGCGAGGCCTGATGGAGCTGGAACACCGGTGGAGGCAACATTTCCTCACATACATGAAGCCCCGTCACTTGCCCCTCCTTTGGTCTGTCGACCATAAGTCCCCACAGCACAACAAGTTACTGTTAAAGTACGGGGAGGACCTCCCTATCCAAATTAACTGTAGCCTGTCAAAAGGCCACAAACGCACGTCAAAAACAGGATTGTACGCTCACTTCCTTCTTCAACCCTAGAACACTTAACTTAAGTTAACGGTTACCCAATGTAAAACATGGGCATATTTTACCCAATGTAAAATATTTAAAAAATATATTAAATATAAATATATTATTATATTTTTTTAATATTTTTATTTTAATATTAACAGAAATATCACAATACATGGCAACTTGTGGTACTCTTCTTTAATATTTCAGTATGACTTTTCACAAAAAACAAAAACAAAATACAAATAAAACATTAAACATTGCGTGTTTGCAGTATTTGCACACTTGCGAGCATAGGCCGTGTAATGTGCAAGTTGTTGGCACCTCGACAGAGTGTATTTAAGTTATTTTACCCCTCCTGGATGTTGGTAATAGCAGGTAAAGTCTCACTGACTTTGTCCAGCAGATGGCGCCAGTAGCTTGTCTGGAGCTATTTTGGGAGAGAGCCGAATGAATGAATGAATGAATGAATGAATGAATGAATGAAATTTTTATTGACAGAGATGAGAGTTACAGTACAAGTCAAGTACACACTGCAACAAGACTGATAACAGCTTGGAGAATTACAGTACAATTCAAGTACGACTACATCAAATCTGACAGAGCTGATTGGACACACTAGTTAAGCATACACTTGTTTACAATAGTGTCCAACTTGTTCATTTCATTAAGGCATTCAAAACATACACAACTAGATGAGTGCCCCTTCGTGGCACAGGTCTCCACCAGGCCACATCAGGTTGTGGCTCCGATGACATCGGAGCGAGCGTACGTGAGCGGAGCGAACAAGTAGGCCATGGCCTAATCGTATGTGAGTGGAGCGAGCTAATATGATGACATCGCCTAAACCGGCCAATTAGGTGCGACCCGGACCATGGGCGAACGGACGTACGGACGGGGGTAAAACATACTCTTCACCATACTGGTGGAGACAACTATCCCGGCAAAAGTGACAGGAGAGCTGGGATATGGGGGTAAACTGCTGGGCTAAACTACTAAACATCCAGCCTATCCTAGACCAAAAGCCCCCCAAAAGTAAAATAACAAACTCAACATACTCTTATACAATGCAAAACAAGAGTTGTGCCCCTACGGGGCACAGGTCTCCACCGTCCGGGCTCAAGAATTGATGATATTATTCTAATTAGGGATTCTAATTATTATTCTAATTACATCATTTTGACGTATTTGGATGCATCAGGCTATGGTTGCGGAAGGACAGGACACGAAATAGAGTTGTGCCCCTACGGGGTACAGGTCTCCACCGTCCGGCTCAGCTATGAGATCTATGACGTCATCATTACATCATCCTATACATGGATATGATGGCGTCATATTGACGTATTTGGATGCATCAGGCTATGGTTGCGGAAGGACAGGACACGAAATAGAGTTGTGCCCCTACGGGGTACAGGTCTCCACCGTCCGGCTCAGCTATGAGATCTATGACGTCATCATTACATCACACACGGGACGGAATGACGGGGTACAGACACGGGCGGAATGACGGGGTGCGTTCCATAGTCACACACGGGACGGAATGACGGGGTACAGACACGGGCGGAATGACGGGGTGCGTTCCATAGTCACCACCTTACGGTGGAGACAACAATAACGCGATAAAAAAGATGAACTCATTTAATCGTGCGTAGATTTTGCATCAGGGAATCGTTTTCACTGGGCCAATTTCAACCTGCCATTGATCCAAATTACTAACCCTATCTCTAACCCTCACCCTCAACATGATGTCACAGTGTGGACACAGGGCTTAAAAGGGCACTCCCGATTGGCCGGTTTAGGTGATGATGTAATGACGATGTGAGTAAGAGACAATGGCCTACTTGTGCTCAAGGCGCAAGTGTGCATGTAGTGTTTGTTTGGATGCAGTGTGGTTTACTAACTACTTGTTTTTTCTTTGTCTCCTCTCCCTCTCTCCCTCTCTCTCTCTCTCTCTCTCTCTCTCTCTCTCTCTCTCTCTCTCTCTCTCTCTCTCTCTCTCTCTCTCTCTCTCTCTCTCTCTCTCTCTCTCTCTCTCTCTCTCTCTCTCTCTCTCTCTCTCTCTCTCTCTCTCTCTCTCTCTCTCTCTCTCTCTCTCTCTCTCTCTCTCTCTCTCTCTCTCTCTCTCTCTCTCTCTCTCTCTCTCTCTCTCTCTCTCTCTCTCTCTCTCTCTCTCTCTCTCTCTCTCTCTCTCTCTCTCTCTCTCTCTCTCTCTCTCTCTCTCTCTCTCTCTCTCTCTCTCTCTCTCTCTCTCTCTCTCTCTCTCTCTCTCTCTCTCTCTCTCTCTCTCTCTCTCTCTCTCTCTCTCTCTCTCTCTCTCTCTCTCTCTCTCTCTCTCTCTCTCTCTCTCTCTCTCTCTCTCTCTCTCTCTCTCTCTCTCTCTCTCTCTCTCTCTCTCTCTCTCTCTCTCTCTCTCTCTCTCCCTCTCTCTCTCTCTCTCTCTCTCTCTCTCTCTCTCTCTCTCTCTCTCTCTCTCTCTCTCTCTCTCTCTCTCTCTCTCTCTCTCTCTCTCTCTCTCTCTCTCTCTCTCTCTCTCTCTCTCTCTCTCTCTGTCTCCCTCTCTCTCTCTCCCTCTCTCTCTCTCAGATGTTCAAGCTGAAGGCGGTACAGCTTGCTGAGAAGCTGCTCCCAGCCTTCAACACTCCCACAGGCATCCCCTGGGCCATGGTCAACCTCAAGAGGTGAGACGCTTCGTATGCGCTGGGTAGAATGACCAAAAGCAGGAGTCTGGGTCGTGTGGGGGCGGGTGTGTGTGTGTGGGCCTCAATACCCCCTGACAGGGGCGGATTGGCACATATTTTCCCACCGGGACAATTTTGCCTTTGCCAGGCCACCCTGGTGGAGGCAGCTGGTTAACCAGATGTAACTCTTTGAGAGCGTAAAAATGAAACCAAATGGACCCTTGCGGGTCCATTTGGTTTCATTTTTACACCCTCAAGAGTTAAACTATTCATCATGTGGATTCGCCCAACTTAGTCTGCACAACTAGAGAATGTAGAAGATTAATGGTTCATTTTGATCTGTATGTTCCAGGCGAGCATCTAGCGCATTCTAGTGCATTTTTGGAAGTGCCACTAGTGCATTTTGGATCTTGTCCAGCAGGCCACTAGGTGGCGCAGGCCACCGGGAAAACTCCCTGTACTCCAGATGGCCAATCCGCCCCTGCCCCCTGATCAGCTCCTTGCCTCGCAGGCAGATTCAGTCTGCCCGCGCCAGGGCCGGATTTAGCCAGCCCTACTAGGGTGGGGTAGAAGAATTGTATTGTACCCCAGTTTCTTGTATTGTTTGTTTTCTTGTCCTTTTTCTTGCACTGTCTATTGTCTTATTGCACTGGGGAACAATGGAAACGTTATTTCATCCCTGTATATGTCCTGACATACACTGGAATGACAATAAATAACCTTGAACCTTGAATGGCAGGGTGTATGGGCAATGAGTTTCCTTTTTTTCTGAGAGTGTACAAATGGAACCAAATGGACCCGCTAGGGTCCATTTGGTTCACATTTGTACACTCTCAGAAAAAAATAATAAAATGGGTGGAATTCCCCTTTCAGAGGCGTCCCCCCACTTCTAAAAGTACCACTACAACACTGATTTTAGCCCTACAGACCCCCAAAACTAAAGGTGTCTTTGGCTTTTGTCCACTATTCCAGGCTGGATTTGGGGGAAAAAACAGTCAAACACACAGATAAAAAATGACCATTAATCTTCTAACATTCTCTAGTTGTGTAGACTTGGGCTAATTCACATGATGACTATTTTAACTCTCGAGAGCGTAAAAATGCATTTTTTTTTACACTCTCAAAGAGTTACATCTGGTTAACCAACTTTCCACCATTTACCTGGGAACCAGCTGGAACTCTCTCAAGGACCACTGGTGGTCCCCCCCAGACCACTGGTTGAAAACCACAGATATTACCTTTCATTGGGTGGGCAGGATGCATGTTTGGGTGGGCTCTGCCCACCCCTGCCCCCCCTCTAGATCCGGCCCTGGCCTGCTCTCTCAATTGCCGGAGGATTTCACGGCCGAAGTGCTGATGAGGCAACCAGAATCGCCTGGAAGCAAGCAGCCTGTAATATAATCAACCAGGGCACGATATGCAAATATGGTGGCGGTACATTGCAAAGAAAACAAAATGTAACACTGAGAGCGATGAGACTAATATTCATGCAGTGATTTAGTATCGCTACGCTATAGGGCAGGGGTTTTCAACCTTTTTCATCCCAGGGCCCACCATTTATTCAGCATTTGAGCCACGGACCACCAATTGAGGATATTTTTTAGACCCACAGACCCCAAAACTAAAGATTTCTTTTGCTTCTGTCCATGACCATTAATCTTTCAGTTGTGTAGATTTGGACTAATTTGCATGATGAATATTTTAACTCTTGAGAGTGTAAAAATGAAACCAAATGGACCCGCAAGGTCCATTTGGTTTCATTTTTACGTTCTCAAGAGTTACATCTGGTTAACCAACTTAGCTGGGGACCACCTGGTACCCTCTCAGGGACCACTGGTTGTCCCTGGACCACCTGTTGAAAACCCCTGCTATAGGGTAAGGATCAGTCATGCAGTTCCCTGGATTCATGGACTGTTTGCTCTGTGTCATTCATCTACTTCTGTTCATGTCAGAAGTAGGCCGCAAATGCAGACTTGTATTGCAACTATATCAGCACTCGGACCACCATTTGATGACATTCTAGCCCCACAGACCCCAAAACTAAAGATTTCCTTTGCTTCTGTCCATGACTAGTTGTGTAGATCAGGACTGATTCACATGATGAATATTTTAACTCTTGAGAGTGTAAAAATGAAACCAAATGGACCCGCCAGGGTCCATTTGGTTTCATTTTTACGTTCTCAAGAGTTACATCTGGTTAAACAACTTAGCTGGGGAGTCATGCAGTCCCTGGTTTCATGGACTGTTTGCTCTATGTCATTCCCCTACTTCTGTACAAACCAGAAGTAAGCCGCAAATGCAGACTTGTATTGCAACTACTGTACTGTATATCAGCTACTCGGTAGAGTGCAAACTTGCACGTTGTGCACAAGTAGGCCATGACCTACTCGTGCGTGAGCGGAGCGGGATGGTACTAATGACGTCGACATTCCGCTATGAAGGTCTTTTACGTACGTCACATTATGTCATCACATCAACCGGTCAATCGGAGTACACTGAGGGCTCAAACTCTGCGCACTGATCGCCTTAACTGAAACCCGCTCCGCTCAATGCTAGTAAATACAATTCATGATTTTGTTATTTATTATTACATTACCCCAAATATTTATTGATATCCATTCCTGGGAAAACTTTGACGAAATGACACTTCAGTACAATATAAAGTAGCCACTGTACAGCTTGGAAAATGGTGTATATTTCATTAATAATAACTGAAACACAGCCATTAATGTCTAAACTGATGGCAACAAAACTCACTGAAAATGTCCAAATTGGACTCAAGCCGCCCACGTAGACATTTTCCCTGCCCAGTTTCATGTGACTTGTTTAGTGTTAACAAGGTCTCAGGTGTGAGAGGTGAGCAGGTGTGTTAAATTTGGTAATATCGCCCCCTACATCTCATACTGGTCACTGGAAGTTACAACATGGCACCTCATGGCAAAAAAAAAACTCTCTGAGGATCCGAAAATATGATTGTTGCTCTAGATAACATGGGCCTCGGCTGTAATAAGATTGCCATCATCCTGAATTTAAGCTGGTCTACTAACTTGTGTGACATACTGTATATTCACAATGGGTAAGGTCTAGTAATAATCGATTTGTGTCTGTCTGTCTGTCTGTCTGTCTGTCTGTCTGTCTGTCTGTCTGTCTGTCTGTCTGTCTGTCTGTCTGTCTGTCTGTCTGTCTGTCTGTCTGTCTGTCTGTCTGTCTGTCTGTCTGTCTGTCTGTCTGTCTGTCTGTCTGTCTGTCTGTCTGTGTCTCCAGTGGTGTAGGTCGTAACTGGGGCTGGGCGTCAGCAGGAAGCAGCATCCTGGCAGAGTTTGGCACTCTGCACATGGAGTTTGTTCACCTCTCATATCTGACTGGGAACCCTGCCTACTATCAGAAGGTACAGTAGGGGTGTGTGTGTGTGTGTGTGTGTGTGGTGACGCTAAGATGCCGAAGATGCCAATTTGGTTAGCATCGACCGGGGTTACAGAGGATCAATCAATGGATTAAGCAAGTTACGTCTCATCATCCTCAGAGCAGGTAGACAACCTTGTTTACCTTGTTTGCGACTCATTTCATCGTCTTTGGGGTCTAAGGAGTTAAAGGTAGGGTAAGTGATTTGAAATTAATGGTGTAGTACCAGCCTGCTGCTCGATCCTGATTGGAGGAGAATTCACCCTCCACCTGGGGAAGTTTTATTAGCTCCTCTGCTAACGTGGGGGAGGGGGAAACTCCATATATGGTCTGCACACCTTATAATAGAGCATTTTAACAGAAAGACAATTTGGGGGGTGATATCTGACAAAAGTGAAATCACTTCCCCTACCCTTAAAACGAAATCATTACAGTACGTTACTTCTTGTCTGAGGAAAAAAGATATGTGCGGTCAGGAAGCGGTGTGCACTTACAGTCGTTGGTCATACGATGAATAGTGAAGATTTCACATCAAACGTGATGAAAATATGACCCCTTTTTCATTTTTAAAGGGGAACTCCACCCATTTTCAACATTTTAATATGTCATTAATATACCTTAGAGATGTTGTGTGTGTGTACATGATAAAAAAAAAGTTCTCCCATTTTGTGTTCCCAAGAAATGGAGGTCTGAAGAAAACCCACTAACATGGTGAAACATCTTGATGATGTCATCAAGATGTTTCATGGATTTCTTCAGACGCTTCTTTTTTCCGAGAGCGTACAAATGGAACCAAATGAACCCATTAGGGTTCATTTGGTTCCATTTGTACGCTCTCAGAGAAAACATGAAAATGGGTGGAATTCCCCTTTAAGATGTCATGAACCCGTGGCCCAAACTAGGGACACCCCGGGGTGTTCAAACACCTTGTATTATATGGTGCTAGTGGTATTCTGAAGAGAACATACATGAGGTCTACCTCCTGCTCAACCAGGGCTGACATTCTGCTAAGCTGCTGGACCAACATCGCTGATGTGTTTCTGTTCGCAATTATAAAACCCCCCGTGCTTCAGAAACATTAACACAGCAAGTGAAAACTCTACCCACGCTCAACGCCTGTGTTAATGTCGGACCGTGCACGTTTGTTCGCTCGCACGTGCGCGAGTGTGTTCCCTGTCGCCCCAGAGGAATGACATATTTGTTTATGCACTCATTACACTCTGTAATGCGAGCGCAGCCATTACCATGCTTCATCCTGATGGAAGAGGGACCGACCGACCGACCGACCGTTAACGGTGCTCACACAAACACTGCCTCTCAAAGAGGGTCACCTACGGAGATGAGAGACCAGGCCCGCATTAATACAGCATCTGTCTGTGGGAATGGAGAACGCCGGCCATCTCGCCTCTGTTGCAGAGAAAAAAACACATAATGTGTCCAAAGCTGTTAGAGGAGAATATTCCACACCAAAACACATTGGGCATCAATCTATTAAAATATGATATGTGCAAAAAAAAGGGAGCTACTAAAATGCCTGCATTAAAGTAAAGACGGCCTAAACTGTTAGAAGGGACAGGGACCTCAGGGAGGGAATGTAGAAAAGGGGGCATCTATGACCAAATCATATATATGATGTCACAGTGATCAAGTTAGATTGATGCCCAATTTGTTTTGGTTTGGTGTAACTCTTCAGGATTTAAACATCGCAGATCTACAACTCTTTATTAATCATATTAATATGGAGGTTTCGTCCTACAAAGGACACTTTATGGAGACGGCAGGACATCTGGTGCTGGTGCCGGTTTAGGAGTACGACAGTTAATCAAACAATCAATTTAATTGGTAATAAGATGTTAAGATGCTTTGTTAACACTAGCGAAAATACAAAATCTATGCAACATGGTTCTCGATTATTTGATTGAGCTGAAAAAATAATTTATTCATACATGCAAAGAATAAATCTAAGTTGTGGATGGTTGTTAATTTAACTGTTCTTGTCTGTTGTCAGGTGATGCACATCCGTAAGCTGCTAGCCAAAATGGACCGCCCCAACGGACTGTATCCAAACTACCTGAACCCTCGCACGGGCCGCTGGGGACAACGTGAGTATTTGTCTTTGGCACTGACACATGTGAAACGAGGATCATTTCGGTTAGGTTCGCAGGCGGCGAGGGGCCAGGGTGGTTATATTAGTTATTAGGGGCTTTAAGATCGCTCCGACGTGCGACATCACCGGCAAATGACTCTGTGCTCGAGATACAAGCCTCGTGACGGTCAGAGCCTTTCTTTTGAGGTAAAAGTAGAAAAAAGAAGTATGCTGCAGAGGAGTGTCACCATGGAAACCAGAGACGCCAGTGGAAGAGGCGGACTCTCGTCGGTGTCGCCTGCTTTCTTAAACAATGTTGTACTTATGTGGCAACTGCGACGGAGCAGCCCTACTTCATAGTCGTGTCGAAGTCGCAGAGAGAGCCATCTTAAAATCCCTATTTTTTGAGTGGTGCAAACACTTTCCCTGTGTACACCAGTAGACCTGTGCACTGTCTCTATGTTTAGCGTATCAACTAAAGGTGGGACGATTCACTTACCTCACGACACAATACAATATCAATATTTAAAGTTCTGAATCGATTTATATAGTGATTCTTAATTATGTTGCAATTTGATTCGATATATTGATATATTGCATTTTTCCTCCACAAATTATTTTGCTTTTATTATACTAGAACATTTCAAAACAATTCTAAACCATATGGACCACACCAACTTAATTCGACTAGAACATTTAATACAATTTTGAACAATATAGACCAGGAATAGTTCCATCATACACTTCAATGTATCCAGATAACCTCAGCCAGTCTCTCTGACACAAACAAATTAATAAATACATAAATACAGTGTATATTTAAAAAAAAATGGCACTGGCGATTCGATATTGATATTGTTGCAGTAAGAATCGTGCAGGAGGGGGCGGGGCTGTTTCGCCAATACAGCGTGCACCACCCATTTTTTTCATTTCTCAAATTGAGTCAGGTCGTCAGATCTATCTCTGTTTTCATTTGGACCTTTCTGTGGTTCCGGGCGGCGCTAAATGCAAAGCCACGATAACAATCTGACGCGTGACGTGTTTTGAATTGAATATATGTATTCTACTCATCCAGTGTGTGTATTCAGGCTGTATTAGACATCGCTGTGTCACACAGGCAGCTTTACCGCTGAGAAAACACACACACACACACACACACACACACACACACACACACACACACACACACACACACACACACACACACACACACACACACACACACACACACACACACCCACACACACACAGCCAACAAGCAAATGAGTAGAGACAAGAGCAGACGGGGCGCACACACACACACACACACACACACACACACACACACACACACACACACACACACACACACACGCCCGCCCGCCTACGTGGGAGGATATAGTTTTGGATGCATGGCTCCTTGACGCTGCAGCGACGTCCAAATATAAATGCAAATTTCCTCCCTCAGTCTGTGAGGAAGACGAGGAAGAGGTTTTCACTCGTCCCAAACGGCCGCCTGTGGGATTTTAGAGCAATGTGGTCTGCTACAGCCAGGGAGCCACTAGGGCTGTGTTCTAGAGCCGCATGTGGCTCCTGAGCCGCAGGTTGCTGACCCCTGACTTAACCTCAGTGAAATCTATCGCTAAACCTAACCTTGACCCCCCACCGATAGGATATTGCTGTGACATACAGTAGGAGTAATGTCCAAGTACAGTACAACACCACTGAGTTCAGACTGGTCAGATGTTGTTTGTACCGAGTACACAGCACCACTCAGCTCACACGTTTGTGTTCAAATACTAGAGCATGTCTGAAATAAATATCAGAGCTTAATTTGACGTATAAACATGAAATAAGTGCTTAAACAGGTACTGTAGCTAGGTGTAATGTTAGAGTCCACAGAAGACATGTAAATATGAAATAAATGCTTCAACATGTAGCTATAGGTGTAATGTTAGAGTCCACAGAAGACATGTAAATATGAAATAAATGCTTCAACATGTAGCTATAGGTGTAATGTTAAGAGTCCACAGAAGACCAATGAATGCAAAACTCACTGAAAGTCTGTTTCAAATAATATTTGTATTAAGCAAAGGGAAAAATAATAATAGAAATACAGTTAATTAATTTCATTTCAATCACTATTTGGTGACAATAAAGAGTTCAGTTCGTTTTAGTTCCTTTTTGGACCACAATAAACCTTTCAGTTCAGTTCAAAACAAACTCCAATACGGGTTTTTTGTCCATATACAAAATGAAAGAAAAGAAAACAAGACAGCCAGCGTCCTGGCGTGTGTGTGTGTGTGTGTGTGTGTGTGTGTGTGTGTGTGTGTGTGTGTGTGTATGTGTGTGCGTGCGTGCGAGTCTCTCTGTGTGTACGAGTGCATTAGCTCCGTGGCTAGTCCTCTGTAGCTCACCCTAAGCTCAGCTGTTCCTTACAGTGGCTCGGATGCGTCCTCTTCACAAGACAACGTAGCGCCGGTTTCAACAACACTGTCTCGATCCGTCCTGGTTTAACGTCAGGCGATCCCAGTGGTTTTATCCATGAAAACGAGTTGAACCGCGGACTTTACTCGCCGATCGCGCTACTACTACTCCAGGGACAACACTCTCCAGCATTCACTCCTACACCAGCCTGCACACGCCGCCACCACCGTCCACAACACAACTTGACTCTCCCGCGTCTCTGTTCAGACTGTCAGCCCCATTTCTATTAAAGGGCTGGCTTTCACGGCATGGCCAACCAGAACCACGCAACGGCAAACGTAACTGTCCTGTCATAGACAGCATAGGTGAGGGCTGCTGTCAATGACCGAAATGTTTATTTATTTATTATTATTATTGTTATTTTGGCGGATCGCCACAACGTAAACATGAAATAAATGCTTAAACATGTAGCTATAGGTGCAATGTCCAAGCCCGTTTTCTCAACTCGCTGTTTTCTGCAAGACATTCCTCTATAAGCCTATATGACTCAAAAACTGCTGGATCGAACTGAACAACCAATATGTCAAACTGTAGCTACGATATCCTGCTTTCCAATGACATGATAAAACAAAAATGAAAAAATTACCCAATGATATTCTGGGTCACAAACATTTGATAAAAAAGGAGTAAAATGTAGCTCAGGATTTAGTAGTGTTTTTTTTGCCTAGCTGTCCCGGGCCTGGAGTCAGTATCGTCCTTGAGCACTCCACTATACTGTCGCTGTGAAGGGGTCCCTGGACACTGCTTAGTGGCTGCCAGGGAAGGATCTAGGCATGGGCATGGGGGGGCAATGCCCCCCTAAATACCCAGTCTGCCCCCCCAAACACGATTCCATTCAAAACAACCCAAGATATTTCAAATTAAAGTGCCTATATTTAAAATGATTTGAAACACTACTACTGCTACTAACTAACTACAAGTTTGGCACCACTAAACCAACAGCATTTCATCATTGAAAACAGAAAACTCTCTGAGTCAGACCTTTAGCTTTATGCATGCTGCGTGTCTGCGTGTTGCAACTTTAACTATAACTGATGTTATTATTGATAATTTACTTGACTAATAAAAGTCCTGTAACCGAAAATGGTATGGGTGCGGCCTCATCGCCCGTGGCGCGAAGCGACACGGGCGATGAAGCCGCACCCATACCTTTTTCTCTTGCCCCTCCAACATGTTCTCTTGCCCCCCCAAATGGGACATGTTATATCCGCCCCTGGTGGCTGCCCACTGCCGATAATAGTCACCGTCCGTGGCTTAACTTAAATGCAAGAGGACAAATCTTGGGCATATGCAAATGTGCTTGGCAAAAAAACTCTCAAAGCTTTCCCCCTTCTAGTGCAGTGGCGTTCTCAATGCGTTTTTGGCTGGGGAGGGGAGGGACCCCCAGAAATGCTTTGGCTCCGTCTACTGGGCTATACGCTGGCCAGGGGGAGGTGGGTGATGAACGATGTCTGGTTGCGTGTTTTGCATTTCTTGGTCCCACGTGCAGTGCATATTGGATGTAAAGGTTGTTTGGTTGTTCGTGTGTTTGCATGCAAAGTGTTTGTGTAGGCTATTACTGTGTATACTGTCCACGTATGTGTGTACACTATAATGTAGTGTCTGACACTAGATTCTAGTTTCTGACACTACATTCCAGTGTCTGACACTGTATACTGTCCACGTACAGTATATGTGTACACTAGGGGCCAGGGCTGTAACAATATACTAACATCATGCATCATACATGCATCAAAAATTGATTTTTAATTTCAAGAATTTCAAGTATATCAAAATGAAAACAGCAACATTGACCATATCGTATTGTTTTGTAATGCAATTGTTTTGTCATTGAATCGTCTTCTTTGAAGATACTCAATTGCATTAATACTACATCAAAATGAGCATTTTCTAAAAGAAAAATGGTGGTTTAATTCCTTTAAGACAATATCAATGTATTTTAAATAGTTACTGCATTGATTTCAAATCGTTGAGTCGGACCGGATCCTAACGCAAGAATGACCCAATATCGTCAATATGTATCATACCGCTGACCATGTATCGAGTCACTGTTAAAGGGGTCATTGTAGCATTTGGTATAATAAGTTAGCGGTTCTTAGAGCAGGGCCGGATGGGTGAAAAGCCCGCCCCCCCATACCATTTCCGGTTACAGGACTTATATATGCAAGTAAAGCATCGATAATAACATCAGTTGTTGTTGAAGTTGCAACATACACGCAGCATGCATAAAGCTAAAGGTCTGACTCAGAGAGTTTTCTGTTTTCAATGATGAAATGCTGTTGGTTTAGTGGTGACACAGCTGTAGTTAGTTAGTAGCAGTAGTAGTGTTTGTGTGTGTGTGTGTGTGTGTGTGTGTGTGTGTGTGTGTGTGTGTGTGTGTGTGTGTGTGTGTGTGTGTGTGTGTGTGTGTGTGTGTGTGTGTGTGTGTGTGTGTGTGTGTGTGTGTGTGTGTGTGCAGGCCTCTAATGCAGTCAGTGCAATTGGAGACAGTGTTGGTTCCTTCACCCTGTGTCCTTCACTGGCTGCTTTACAGTAATTACTGAGAGACAACTTAATACTGCTCTCTGGGTACAGCTATTATAGCTGGCAGACAGACAGGCAGAGAGAGAGATGGAAAGACAGACAGGCAGGCAGAGAGAGAGACAGACAGACAGACAGACAGACAGGCAGGCAGGCAGAGAGAGAGACGGACAGACAGACAGACAGGCAGGCAGGCAGAGAGAGAGACGGACAGACAGACAGACAGACAGACAGACAGACAGGCAGGCAGGCAGGCAGGCAGAGAGAGAGACGGACAGACACAGACAGACAGACAGGCAGGCAGGCAGAGAGAGAGACGGACAGACAGACAGGCAGGCAGGCAGAGAGAGAGACAGACGGACAGACAGACACAGACAGACAGGCAGGCAGGCAGGCAGGCAGGCAGAGAGAGAGACGGACAGACAGACACAGACAGACAGACAGGCAGGCAGGCAGAGAGAGAGACGGACAGACAGACACAGACAGACAGACAGGCAGGCAGGCAGGCAGGCAGGCAGGCAGAGAGAGAGACGGACAGACAGACAGACAGACAGGCAGGCAGGCAGGCAGGCAGGCAGGCAGAGAGAGAGACGGACAGACAGAGACAGACAGACAGGCAGGCAGAGAGAGAGACGGACAGACAGACACAGATAGACAGGCAGGCAGAGAGAGAGACGGACAGACAGACACAGATAGACAGGCAGGCAGAGAGAGAGACGGACAGACAGACACAGATAGACAGGCAGGCAGGCAGAGAGACGGACAGACAGACACAGACAGACAGGCAGGCAGGCAGGCAGAGAGAGAGACGGACAGACAGACAGGCAGGCAGGCAGGCATGCAGGCAGAGAGAGAGACGGACAGACAGACAGACAGACAGGCGGGCAGGCAGGCAGGCAGGCAGGCAGGCAGGCCGGCAGAGAGAGAGACCGACAGACAGACAGACAGGCGGGCAGGCAGGCAGGCAGGCAGGCAGGAAGGCCGGCAGAGAGAGAGACCGACAGACAGACAGACGGGCAGGAAGGCAGGCAGGCAGGCAGAGAGAGAGACCGACAGACAGACAGACGGGCAGGCAGGCAGGCAGGCAGGCAGGCAGGCCGGCAGAGAGAGAGACCGACAGACAGACAGACGGGCAGGCAGGCAGGCAGGCAGGCAGAGAGAGAGACCGACAGACAGACAGACGGGCAGGCAGGCAGGCCGGCAGAGAGAGAGACCGACAGACAGACAGACGGGCAGGCAGGCAGGCAGGCCGGCAGAGAGAGAGACCGACAGACAGACAGACGGGCAGGCAGGCAGGCCGGCAGAGAGAGAGACCGACAGACAGACAGACGGGCAGGCAGGCAGGCAGGCCGGCAGAGAGAGAGACCGACAGACAGACAGACGTGCAGGCAGGCAGGCAGGCCGGCAGAGAGAGAGACCGACAGACAGACAGACGTGCAGGCAGGCAGGCAGGCCGGCAGAGAGAGAGACCGACAGACAGGCGGGCGGGCGGGCGGGCGGGCAGGCCGGCAGAGAGAGAGACCGACAGACAGGCGGGCGGGCGGGCGGGCAGGCAGGCAGGCAGGCCGGCAGAGAGAGAGACCGACAGACAGACAGACGGGCAGGCAGGCAGGCAGGCCGGCAGAGAGAGAGACCGACAGACAGACAGACGTGCAGGCAGGCAGGCAGGCCGGCAGAGAGAGAGACCGACAGACAGACAGACGTGCAGGCAGGCAGGCAGGCCGGCAGAGAGAGAGACCGACAGACAGGCGGGCGGGCGGGCGGGCAGGCAGGCAGGCAGGAAGCAGGGAGATGGACAGACAGACAGGCAGGCAGGCAGTAAAATCTTCAGGATTAATTAATTTAGCAATGTAAGAACAAAATGGATGTGTTGGTTCCACTTGTAGTATTGTGTGTGGAGAGAGAGAGACAGAGAGACAGAGAGAGAGACAGATACAGAGATACAGAGAGAGAGATCATTTTTCACTTTGAAAATCAAATGTGATGTAAATGTTTGTGCAAATCCTACTACAACAATGGTTTTCAAACTTTCTGATACCCGGCCCACTATTTATTCAGCATTCACCCCCACATACCCAAAACTAAAGATTTGTTTTGTTTTTGTTCACAATTCCAGGGTGGATTCTGCAAACAAAACAGTCAAAACATACATAGTAGATCAAAAAATTAGCATTAATCTTCTACATTCTCGAGTTGCGTAGACTTGTGTAGGCTAATTCAAATGATGAACATGTTAACTCTTAAGAGTGTAAACATGTTAGTCAGGGGCGGATGTAACATTTCCCAATTTGGAGGGCAGAAGAAAATGGGATGGGGGCGACTTCATCATCCGTGGCACGAAGCGATTACAGGACTTTTATTAGGCCAGTAAAGCATCAATAATAACATCAGTTGTTGTTGAAGTTGCAAGAAAGCTAAAGGTCTGACTCAGAGAGTTTTCTGTTTTCAATGATGAAATGCTGTTGGTTTAGTGGTGACAGAGCTGTAGTTAGTTAGTAGCAGTAGTAGTGTTTCAAATCATTTTAAATATAAGCAATTTGAAATAGCTTGGGTTGTTTTGCATGCCGTCGTGTTCGGTGGGGCAGACTGGGCATTTAGGGGGGCATTGCCCCCCATGCCTAGATCCGCCCCTGATATTAGTCCCAGCTTAATTAAGTTTCATAACTCTGCGCTCTTCCCGAAGCCACCCTAGACTATAAAAACACAAAGTGTTTTTGTTTTGGGACGTTGGGTGTCTTAAGTGTCATAGAGTTGAGCCAAGAGATGCTATTGCATTGCCAGAGTATGGCTGAATTAGGACTCCCAATTACGTGGCTACTTTTAACGACTTTATCCACTTACTGTATAACAATACCCTTTTTTCCCCCCAGTGTAGGATTGGACAGTGTTGACAGAGGAAGTAATTAATTATGTGAGATGGAGATATGGTTATATACGACTGCTGTGAGAATTCCAATTATTTTTTTTGCCAGTGGTTGGTGATTAATCATAGTTTTTAATTACGTTTTTCATTTGCGTGTGTGAGTGTGATCGTGTGTGTGTGTGTGTGTGTGTGTGTGTGTGTGTGTGTGTGTGTGTGTGTGTGTGTGTGTGTGTGTGTGTGTGTGTGTGTGTGTGTGTGTGTGTGTGTGTGTGTGTTGTAGCTATACATGGTCTTAGTCCCAGCCAAAATGCAAGCGATTACATCATTACTTATGTAGTTGGCAGACAGGCAACCTCTAGGCCAGGGGTTTTCAACGTTTTTGACACCAGGGACCACCATTTGTTCAGAATTTGAGCCACGGACCACCATTTGAGGACATTTTAGCCCCAAAGACCTAAAACTAAAGAATTATTTTGCTTTTGTCCACAATTCCAGGCTGGATTTGGGGAAACAAAACAGGCAATTTAACAGACAGACAAAAATGACGATTTTTTGTGATTAATCGTCTAGTTGTGTAGACTTGGGTTTATTAACCCACCCGCTGCTGCAAGAAAGGGGGACAGTAAGTGTCACTGCCAGGAATACCTGACTTTTAGACAATTATGGAAAAATCTATGGTGGGCCGTTCGAGACACGGAATACCT
The DNA here is from genome assembly GCA_039105355.1 of Benthosema pterotum. NCBI lineage: Eukaryota > Metazoa > Chordata > Actinopteri > Myctophiformes > Myctophidae > Benthosema > Benthosema pterotum. The sequence continues at coordinate 52,092,614 of CM076978.1, forward strand.
TAAAAAATTCCTCCCTCTCTTTGCTTTCATGGAAAAAAATAAGTGAGTTGATAACATGTTCTGTTTTGTAGATATTAGCAATTGATTACAGTGCGTTATAATGGCAGATGATGCAGCAGGCCAGAGGCCATTTTCAAAAACTCAATTCAAAGTTTTATTTAGCATTTAACATTAGGTAATATTACTGCTACATATCCATGCCATATATCAAATTAAACCTCATGATGCCTGCTTGAATCTAAAAAAATAAAGAATGAAATAGCATCTACCGTTATGTAAATATCAGCCTTGGAAAGCAGCATTGTTACTCACTAGTGACTGAATTATGTCACATCAATCTGTTTTTGATCACTGATAACTCCAAAATGGTACATGCTAGAAACTCGCTTCTTCTTTTGTATTCAAGAGGACATCATAACCTTTCATTAGAGATATGGCATGTTCATGTAGTCCCCACAGATGATGTTCTGTGGCTGCATTTTCTTGCAGAAATCAGTTTATGATATAGCACAGTTAGGGAAATATACCACACTCACATCCACATCACACACTGTGATGTACTGTACTAAACTTGAACGGCACCATACCAAAATGTACTATACAATACCCATAACCATATAAATACATCAAAATAATATTATAAATAAAATCATGCCAACCTCAATAAACAACTTTTTTTTTTTTTTTTTCATTTACTTCCACAACACATCACAACGAGCTTGAAGAACTGCCATGTTCAATGCCTGATGGATTTGAACTATTTCATGTGTAAAGTAGTATTATTTTGAGACCTGGTTACTTATTTCTCTCCAACAACCTGGCAACACTGTAGGAACCTCTTTGGGGCAGTGTTGCCAACTTGGCACATTTGACACTATATTTAGCTTTTTTTTCCAGACCCCCTCTAGCACCAAAATGATTGAAAAACTCCTGGTCAAAAATCTAGTGCTTTCTTGCTGGTGAGTTGCTTGAAAACAACTGCACAATTTTGGAATTGTCACTAGTGCATTTCGGATTTTGGCAGTTGGCAACACTGCTTGAGAGAGAGAGAGAGAGAGAGAGCCTCACCATGTGGCTCTCCCTGCCACGTGTGTCAGCCATTATGCAACCACACAACAAACACAGAGAGAGAGACGGAGGAGAATGGCAGGATCAATGGATCTGTACACCGAAGGAGCTTGGATTTATTGACTTTTGGATCTAATAGCGATCTTTTCCCTGATCTTTGGTGGTTGACCTGTTATTTGGAGACAAGGTAAGGTTAAAAAAAAGCCTTGGTTGCTGTTTTTTTTTTTTTTTTTTTTTGTAATGGTGGCACTGATTGTTTGAGGATTGCTAGTTAGATCCAGCTAAATGATGGATCCTTTGTAACCAAACGGACCCTTATGGATCTGTAACTCTTGAGATCATAAAATGAAACCAAATGGACCTCATGCTCTCAGGGACCACTGGTGGTCCCCAGACTACTGGTGTGTGTGTGTGTGTGTGTGTGTGTGTGTGTGTGTGTGTGTGTGTGTGTGTGTGTGTGTGTGTGTGTGTGTGTGTGTGTGTGCGTGTGTGCGCAGCCGTCTGCTCTCTCTCTCTCTCTCTCTCTCTCTGCTGCTGCTGCCATGCGGTGGGCACAGCAAGTTATATTTCAGTTGATTTTTAGATACAATTGGCTACTCTGTCTGTGCATGGTGTGCTGTTATCGTCTGCTGTGGTGTTGTCCTTTGATGTAGAGGTTTGATATCCACAGGGTGGATGCACAAGGGTTTAATCTAACATATAATGGGGGAAATGGTTATCGTCGTGATTGGGCTGATCGTCGTGATTGGCAGTGGGGACGGACAGAGAAGATCACGAGTCCACGTGGACAGCAGGGGGTGGGTTAAGATGATGAATTTTAACTCTTGAGAGTGTAAAAATGAAACCAAATGGACCCGCAAGGGTCCATTTGGTTTCATTTTTACGTTCTCAAGAGTTACATCTGGATAACCAACTTAACTGGGGACCCCCTGGAACCCTCCCTTGGACCACTGGTGGTCCCCGGACCACCTGTTGAAAACCTCTGCTCTAGGCGGAATCAAAATTTTGAATGTGAAATGTCCTGCCTGATGACTTCAAATCAGACTTTTGCTATTTAAAGGGGATTTAACATGAAATTCAACTTTTTTTAATTTTGTTAGTGTTTTTTGTGCTCCCATGTGTGTTTTCTATCCCCACAAATGATCTAGTTTGAACAATCAGTCTTTCATATCATAGAGGAGCTTTAATGTAAATTGCTCTCAGGAACAGCCTGTTTGATTTTGGCCTCATAATGATGTCATCAATGCATCCTGCTTTGTATAATTCCTCCTCTCCTTCAGTCTTCAGTTCCACATTTGCATTTCCACTTTGTTTATAATGTCCATCATTGCTGATTTGACATGGAATTTAAACAAGCCTGGTTTTATCTAGCATCAGTATTATAGAGATGCGCAGTGACGTCACCGCCCCTGTTCCACTAGTGGATTCCCCATTCATTTTTCTCATAGACTTTTCGAAAATAATTTATATCAAGACGATTACGCCGCGGACAAAGCCAACTCGAGTCGTGACGAATCATGATGACACACACAAACTTTTGGGACAATCATCATTTCTAAGATGAAAAACGAAACAAAAAGTCTTGTATCATGCCGTTTTCTACTTCTTCCTAATTATATATTATATGACGATATTGTGTTTGTTGTCATGATTTGTCACGACCCGAGTTGGCTTTGGCCACGGTGCAATCGTGTTTTTATTAACCATTTTCGAAAAGTCTATGAGGAAAATAAATGAGGAATCCACTAGTGGAACAGGGCTGGTGACGTCACTGCGCATCTCTATAATGACTACTCTAAAATATCCTGCATATCAGCGCCCCCACCACCTCAGGACATTGTGGTACTGCAGCTAAACTGTCCATAAAGAAATGACAAGGACTGGTTCTACCAGTGGTGATTGAGGCTCAAACCATCAGAAATAAGATTGAGGGGCATGATATTAAGTATTAAAAACAATTTCAGAAATCCATGTTATTTGCGCTGTTAGGATATGATATTTCGAGTTCTCTGCCAGCTGTTTGTGAGGGAAATCATCAGCCTCATGCATGATTCATGGGAGCGTGCATAATAATAATCAATGTCATGCTGTGTTTATCGTGGCACTCGCTTTGCAAACAAAACACATAACCTAATAAACTATTAAAGCAAAGAAAATTAGTAAAATGTCAGAGACACACGAGAGGGCGAACAGAACGGCAGTAACAGAGAGGGATTGGCTGTTGCTATGCAGCAGAAGTCATATTGAAAAGACATTTAAAATCCATTCAGGTCTTACCAATTATACTAATTAGGGCTCTGTTCCGTTTAGAGACTCACGGTGCACTTCTCGAACATTTTGATTTCCATGGACCCCCCCTGAGAGGGGGGCAGGGGTGGATCTAGGCATGGGCATGGGGGGGCGCAATGCCCCTCTAAATGCCCAGACTGCCCCACCAAACATGATAGCATGCAAAACAAGCCAAGATATTTCAGTGCTTATATTTAAGAGTATTTGAAAGACTACTATACTGCTATTAACTACAGCTGTGTCACCACTAAACCAACAGCATTTCATCATTGAAAACAGAAAACTCTCTGAGTCAGACCTTTAGCTTTATGCATGCTGCGTGTCTGTTGCAACTTCAACAACAACTGATGTTATTATTGATGCTTTACTTGACCAATAAAAGTCTTGTAACCGAAAATGGTATGGGTGCGGCTTCATCGCCCGTGGCGCACCCAATTGGGAAATTTTACATCCGCCCCTGGAGGGGGGCCATAACCGCTAGCCTGGATTCCAGTCTGATTTACTGCGTTGTTCCACGCATCTGAAATATCACTTCGCAAATCCAAAACTAAAGATTGTTTTTGTCCACAATACCAGGCTGGATTTGGGAAACAAAACAGTCAAACATACAGATCAAAAATGACCATTAATCTTCTACATTCTCTAGTTGGGTAGATTCATCACATGATTCATCATGTGATAAGTCACATGATGAATATTTTAACTCTTGAGAGTGTAAACATGAAACCAAATGGACCCGCAAGGGTCCATTTGGTTTCATTTTTACACTCTCAAAGAGTTACATCTGGTTAACCAACTTTCAATCATTTGGCTGAGGACCACCTGGGACTCTCTCAAGGACCACTGGTTGAAAACCACTGATATTACCTTTCATTAGGTGGGCGGGATGCATGTTTGGGTGGGCCCACCCCTGCCCCCCCCCCCCCCCCCCCCTCTAGATCCGGCCCTGGAAAACTTTATAATAAGGCTTTTCCAAACTTGTCCTCACGTATTCTTCACTGTAGAATCCATTTCTGCCAGGTGCGTTTTTGTATTACATTGCATAGTCAATGAGATAATTAGCATATTAGAAACGTTGTAATTATGTCATTAATTATGAACTGTACAAAAATGTACACGGCAGAATTGGATCCTAGAACAATTAGAACGATTTCTTTCCAACATGGCTGCCGTGTGTGCACGAGGTTTCTGCGCCTGTACCGTGTGTGTGTGTGTGTGTGTGTGTGTGTGTGTGTGTGTGTGTGTGTGTGTGTGTGTGTATGTGTGTATGTGTGTGCGTGCAGTCGTTAAGGAGAAATAATGAGAAGAGAAGCTGAACTCTTAATGAGAGCCTGCTGCGACTGACAACCTTATTACTGCACACACACACACACACACACACACACACACACACACACACACACACACACACACACACACAGACACACACACACTTCCCTTCAGATGCAGATCAATGGTAGAAGTAAATTTACTATAAGAATTTACTGTCATCATTATCCAATGTGGCTCAGGAGGTAGAGCAGGTTATCCATTTGATCGGCGGTTCGAATCCCGACTCCTCCTGTCTACATGTTGAACTGCTGTTTGGTACCTTGCATGGTTTACGCCAGAGGTTTTCAACAGGTGGTCCGGGGACCACCAGTGGTCCCTGAGAAGATTCCAGGTGGTCCCCAGGCTAAATGATGGAAAGTTGGTTAACCAGATGTAACTCCTGAGAATGTAAAAATGAAACCAAATGGACCCTAAAGGGTCCATTTGGTTTCATTTTTACATATTCATCATCTGAATTAGCCACCACTTAATTAAGAAGTCTACACTGTTTTGTTGGCAAAATACAGCCTGGAATTGTGGACAAAACCAAAAGAAGTCTTTAATTTTAGGTCTTTGGTGTGAAAATGCAATCAAATGGTGGTCCATGGCTCAAATTCTGAATAAATGGTGGTCCAAAAAGGTTGAAAACCCCTGGTTTACGCCACCATCGGTGTGTGAATGTCTGTGTGAATTGGTGAATGTGATGCACACCTTGGATAAAGGTGCTATATGAGTGCACCATTTACCATTTACTTACCAACCTTTTTCATACCAGAGCCCACTATTTTTTCTGCATTTTAACCACAGACCATCATTTGATGTAGTGTAGTCTCTTGGACCCAAACGTAAGGATTTTCAAGTTTGTGCCCACAATTTAGTAGCGATAAACTGGCAAAATGTTGGTCAAAATGACAATTATTCTATATTTTGTAATTAATCTCAAGTAATTTAAGTTTTTAACTACAATTGAACTCTTGAGAGTGTAAAATGAAACCAAATGGACCCTTGGTTGAAAACCTCTGTCAAAGACCATACATGCCATCCAGTGAGTGTGGATTAGGTGTTAAGATAGTTAACAATATAAGCTGCAAGAATGGATATTTCTGTCCTCTTTAAAGAGTCCCGGAGATTAATGAAAAGACGGAGACTAATTCATGGAAAACGGATCTCTCCGGAGGCCACTGTGTGATTTCACTCAGTTGTGCGACAGTCATCTAAAGTCGTCCCGCTCCATACTAGCCTATGGGGAGAACGACTGATCTAAATCAAAAGCTACAAAACTCTAATCAAAGTGCTCATTTTTTGTTGGCCCATGACGACCCCATCGTATAATAATGATGAATAACATGAGTATATGAGTATGATGAATATATATGAGTTTGTTGCGGATCCATCGTTTTTTTTTTTTTTTTTTTTTTTTTTTTTTTTTTTTTAACTACAGTCTTAGCTGCATCTGCCATGAAGCCCCAGTGACGGCGTTTTATTTGCTATGAAGGTCCGGTAATGACATGTAACCACATCTGCAGGCCCGGATGTAGCATTTCCCAATTGGGGGGGGGGGGGGGGGGGGGGGGGGGGGGGGGGGGGGGGGGGGGGGGGGGGGGGGGGGGGCAGGCGAAAATGGCATGTACCATACCATTTTGATTTAAATTATTTAGTTCTGTGACCCACAAGATTCATATCTTGTACAGGATTTGTATTAGGCAAGTAAAGCATCAATAATACCATCAGTTGTTGTTGAAGTTGCAACAGACACGCAGCATGCATAAAGCTAAAGGTCTGACTCAGAGAGTTTTCTGTTTTGAATACTGAAATGGCGTTGGTTTAGTGGTGCCACAAATGCAGTTAGGTAATAGCAGTAGTAGTGTTTCACATCATTTTAATTCTAGCCACTTTATTTGAAATATCTTTGAAATTTGGGTTGTTTTGCATGCCATCAAGTTTGGTGGGGTAGTCTGGGCTTTTAGGGGGCATTGCCCCTCCATGCCCATGCCTAGATCCGGCCCCGTGCATCCGCTATGAAGCTCCGGTGATCTCATGTGCGTCTGAAAATCGGTCCGGATGGAAATGGCCGCGTCTCACTAAGTTAACGGTCGCCAATGGTTAGGAGCTTCGTACACAAGGTCCTAAAATTCTTTTTTCATTGTGAAGGCATATTTAATGTGCTCAGGTGGCCACTACACTGCCTCACACCGTCCTTATTTGAAGCGTCACTTTCAACCCTCCGGGTTCGAGACACAGGATGTTGTTATGACAACCATAGCAGTCCTAGCAATACCTGCTGCTCTTTAGCTGTTACTATAAACCAGTCGTTTTCTGTATGAATGTGACATTAGGATGCAACGGCCATCTGAATAAAAAGGTCATAAAAACGCCACAGAATGGTTGTAATGGAGAAACCTGCATGCTAAAGTTATTATTTGTTTTAACAGGAACAAAAGGGAGCGAAAGGGTTAAAGCTGTATATCGGGGAGGCTAAAAAAAAGCAAACGTTTGTAATCCCAGAGATAAGAGGTTTCCCCTGGTTCCCCTGACAGCCAGACAGAACAGACAACAGTGAGGATAATATTGTGAACACAGCAGCTCTCCGGCTCCCCGCCGTCTCTCTCTTAACTGGATCCGAAATGCTCCGTTTTTCATCTCTCACGGTCATTTACAATGTCTCTCCCTCTCTCTCTCTCTCTCTCTCTCTCTCTCTCTCTCTCTCTCTCCTCTCTCTCTCTCTCTCTCTCTCTCTCTCTCTCTCTCTTTCCGTGTCATTGTTTTTTTTCTGTCTCGCTAGTCGCTCCCTCACTCCGCCTTAGTGTCTCTTGAGCCAAGCTTAATTATGCACACATATGCATGCACCAAAAACGCACGCGTGGCGTGCACACACGCACGGCTCAATGTCAATTTTCTCGAATATACTGTACCGGTCTCTCTTTTCTAAAATGCACGCACACACACACACGCACACGCACACACACACACACACACACACGCACCACAGGCCTATCCCCACTCTCCCAAAGGTTATCTGTGAAGGCTCTTTACTTCCCTTCATCTCTCTCTCTCTCCGACGTGAAGAGTAATGAATAATTCATGGCGTTTCGTCTGCGTGTCGCTGGGGGCATGTCTGTCAATCCCACGCAGCTGTTAGCGTGAGGAAACGTCTCCTCGGCTAGTTTCAGTTGCTTCAGGGAGGGAGATTTCCTTCTTCTGCTTCTTGCTTTTCAACATGAAATGAAGCATCGCTAAAAATCCCCTAATTGTCCAGTAGTTAGTTCATCCTGGCGACACACATATTCATGCGTTTTGTGTAGGTAAGCGTGTATCTATGGGTTTACTGGAGTTTATTTATTAGGGGGTGTGGTCACAGTAAATGATTTGACTTACTATACCATATACTCGAAATTTTGATCGTGTGACCAAAATGTTCCAGTCTCTGTGGGCTTGCTGGCAGTCGGCTAAGAAAACGAAAACACAAAGTAACACAACGAGCATGCCATTTAGTAAAAGAGTTGCGACATTGAGGGGTCAGAAACTGAGTGCTCAAGCAAACACATTTGCTTGCCAACTTGTCCCCATTCTCAATAGAAGTATATGTATTTCCGTTTTCGGCAACGCGGACGAAAATGAAAGCCTGGGTGTCACGGCAGGAAAGTCTTCTAAATGGCATTAATATTCCAAAAATGGTGAAATGTCCAGTCTATACAACAAAGTATGGATCGGGCAACTGATAGAATCTTAAGTCCGGGACCACCAGTGGTCCTTGAGAGGGTTCCAGGTGGTCCCCATGCTAAGTTGGTTAACCAGATGTAACTCTTGAGAACGTAAAAATGAAACCAAATGGACCCTTGCGGGTCCATTTGGTTTCATTTTTACGCTCTCAAGAGTTAAAATAATCATCATCTGAATTAGCCCAAGTCTACACAACTAGAAGATGGACAAAAGCAAAAGCAATCTTTAGTTTTGGGGTCAGTGGGGCTAAAATGTCCTCAAATGGTGGTCCGTGGCACAAATTCTGAAAAAATAGTGGGCCCTGGGATGAAAAAGGTTGAAAACCACTGGTCTACAGAATCAGATCAGCCAAGATACTCTTATCATTTTGTTACTTTAAGCCCAAGGGCAGGACAGAGACCATGTCTGTACTTCTCAGCAAATGGTAGCATTCATTCATCATAACAAAATACAATACACAAGTTTAAAGTTTATAACTCTTACAGAACTTTTACAGAACACAATATTAACAGAAAAAGAGATCCTGAAGTCCTGAAGCTGAACTTTATATCGATGTGTGAAACCTCACACTTACAGCATGCCTAGTATAGCAGCACAGTATTAAAAATAAAATATTAAAATAAAAAAACACCCTCACCGTACAGAAATGCCTCGAAATAGAACACTGGCACGTCGAAGCGCTGTACAAATGCATCAACACGCCTCTTCGCGATGCTGGTGTATTGAAAATAATGGAGGAGACTGTTATGACGTGCGCCAACGTTTGTAATACTTAAAACGGGAAACAGAAAATTCGCCACAGACGTTATATAGTCCGTGTTTGGACGTCAATGACGTCTGATGCAGAGTTAGACGTCTAGTTAACTAATTTTTGACTTAGCATTATTTAGCATTGTTAGCATTACGTAGCATTAGCAATACTTAGTATTACCAGCATTACTTACTGACAGTATTACATCAATTAGCGTTGTTAGCATTACTTGACATTATTAGCATTATTAACAATAGTTAGCATTAGCATTACTTAGCATTATTAACTGTACTTAGCATTCGCATTACTTAGCATTATTAGCATTATTACTTAGCACCATTGGCATTATTTTAGTCATGCCACGGAGTGGCGTGCTATGAGCTTGTAGGTCTTATATTTTTGAAAACGGTGAAAATGTGGTGCAAATCTTTTAATTATTTTTCAGTTCAGAATGGCTAATGTCATCAGTGTTATTTACCACACCACAACGCTGCACAATGTTCTCTGAATCATTGTGCTTGGACCTGTGTGTGTGCGTGTACACATTCGTGTGTGCGTGAGCGCGCACGTGCATGTGCACATCCTCTCTGGTGCGTCGTAACACAACAGCCAGCATCTGCTAAGCACCTCTCTCTCCTGCTATGTGCTATGCTAAGCTAATGAGCCCTCAGACTGAGCGTTAAATGGAACCCAGCGGAGCCACCGTGTCGTTATACCAGTCAGACATTACAGCTTGGCTGCTGACTCCTCAGTGTTTGGCACCGCTCTGGTCGCTCTGCGTTTATGACCACCATCCTCCTCCACAATACTGTACTAGCTATAAAAACAACCCTCTGTGGTACCGTTACGCTGTTGTTTGTGATGTTTTTAATCTGTGTAGCAGCCACCGTTTTCCACTTCCAGTGCGGCAAACGAGACAGAAAACCACCGCCCCGAAAACAAACCCAGACAACAAAAGACAACAAAAAAAAACACACGTGCCAAACATTCCTGTTCACTTCCCCGCATCTGCGCGACATAACATAGGGGCTCAGTCGTCTAGTAGGAGATTAGTGCTGTATAGTAGTCCCGATTTTGGGGTTCTTGCTTCGTCAAAAAAAGAAGCATACTGCCCCAGTCCCTCCGTTCACTTCCTTGAGCTAGTCTAATGTTGGATCGCCTACATAGACTTCTATTGAGAATGGGACACCTTCATTGAAAACAATGCATTTCCAACTCCAGTAACAGCGCGTTTCACATCGAATTTCTTACCCCTCAATGTCGCAGATCTTCTACTAGATGGGGGGGATAATAAATAAATAAAAATAAATAGGAATGGTTCAGGATCATTACTATTTGTTCGCGTGGCGACCTTAGCGAGCGAGTGGTTCGAATCCCGAGCTTCGGTATACAGCCTTATAGGAGATTTGCAATATTGAGTGGTCAGAAACCAGCCTGGTCATGTGGTCCATGTACTATAAATGCACCATTTGCCTTTTTTTAGGAGACTGGAATTATTTTGAAGTTCATGCATTAGTTCCCATGGGAGAAGTGAACATCAGCCATTAATCTGAGCCATTCTTTAGTCCCACTAGTTTTTCAACCGTCTTCATTTATTACATGGCTTGAACGAACGGTCCAATCAGAAGCTGGCATTCTGGTCACATGAGTGATTAGATGAGTGGTTGAACTGTGCTCAATTGTTAGGAAACAAATCACAGGTTCGTCGGGTGTTATCCCTTACATATCAAGCTCCATTATTCATTCAGCACGCTCTCCGGTGAGATAAGGCCAAACATATAGCCGGCTAGGTCAGACGCCTCGCGCTCAGGAGACACTCGCTTTGTAAGCCATTTGTGTACAAATGACACCTCTGGTGGCTGGCAGACAGGCCCGGATGTAACATTTCCCATTTAGGGGGGCAGGCGAAAATGGTATGAAGTCGCACCCATACCATTTTCAGCTACAGGACTTTTATTAGGCAAATCAGCATCGATAATAACATCAGTTGTTGTTGAAGTTGCAACAGACACGCAGCATGCATAAAGCTAAAGGTCTGACTCAGAGAGTTTTCTGTTTTCAATGATGAGATGCTGTCGGTTTAGTGGTGTGACGATTGTAGTTGTTTAGTCGCAGTAGTAGTGTTTCAAATCACTTAAAATACGAACACTTTCATTTTAAATGTCTTTGAAATTTGCGTTGTTTGCATGCCTTTGTGTACTGAACATGTTTTGGTGTTCAAAGCATTATTTTACACTTAACCTGTTAACCTGAAAAATATCAGACCTACAAGCTCACAGCGCGCCACCGAGTGGCGCGCTGTGAGCTTGTAGCTCTGATATTATTTAAAAAAAATGTGAAAACGTGATGCAAATATTTGAATATATATTCTTTCGGAAGCAAATATGTTTTAACTGAAATGCCCCCCCATGCCCATGCCTAGATCCAGGCCTGCTGGCAGATCTCTCCATAACCATCCACCACCTTTTGCGGGACGGAATGTTAATGGAAATACGGTCCTTTCTAACCTTTGTTGTCACCGCTAACCCTCGCTCAGCGGGCGGTATACCGGGGTGCTTGTCGGTGTCTGTGTGTGTGTGTGTGTGTGTGTGTGTGTGTGTGTGTGTGTGTGTGTGTGTGTGTGTGTGTGTGTGTGTGTGTGTGTGTGTGTGTGTGTGCGTGTGTGTGTGTGTGTGTATACGTGGCACGGGATCCCCACCTCCCACTCCCACCCTGGTCGTCCGCCGTGTGCTCAGACATCTATCATTTATAACCGCAACACAACGGCCAGCATCTGCTTAGCAGGTTATCATTTTCTCTGCACGTATTGTCGAGGGAAAGCTGCGCGCGAGTGTGCGTGTGTGTCATGCATTCACTGACTGACAGATGCTGTTGTGCACCACACACACACCCACACACACCCACACACACACACACACACACACACACACACACACACACACACACAGGCTTGTAAATGCTACATGATGGGGACCCATGAGTGGACACCAACGGTGTGGGGACACCCCTTTCTAGACATGGCACGCCTCTGAAAAAAATCATGTATGCTCAGAAAAACCTCAGGAACCAGAATATCACTTTAAATTAGCAAAATTCAATACTTTTTCTCCCAGACCTGACTCCACGCATCCATCTGGGGACCAACAGATATTCCGCCTTCCTGGGGACACCATAGCACACCTCAGATGGCATACCTCCTGGGGACTCTATCTGATAACACTCGGTCAGATATTGCATCCTCCTGGGGGACTCCATCTAATAACACTCGTTCAGATATTGCATCCTCCTGGGGACTCCATCTGATAACACTCGGTCAGATAGTGCATACTTTCTGGGACAACACTGCACAACAGTTTCAGATATTACTCTTTCTGGGCATCTGTATAGACAGAGCATTTCTGCGCACACATCAGACAGTACAGTTTGTGACCATACCACAATTTCAGGTCTTTCTTTATGGAACACATCTACACCCTTTCAGGTTGTACTGAAATTTATTTTTTCAAAATACAAAACTTTTTCAGAACTTTTTTTGTTAGGTCTCAACTGCAACAGCAGCAGAGCACACCAAGCAAATGAGGACTTAAAGTTCCTATAAGCGAGTTTATGGTCAAAATAAGCGAATTTGTGGTCAAAATTATAATGACAATCATTTTTTTTCATTGTTTTTATGTTTTTCATTTAGTCTTCCTGTATTTGATCATCTCTAAAAAAAATCTAGCCTTTTTGACTTCTCTAGGGGCCACAGTAGGCCTCCAAAGAAAATAGTAGTTACTATAGTCATATTGGTTACATTTTTGCTTAAAAATATCACATCACATCACATCACAGCTACTCAATTGGAGTAACACAGGCAACACAGTTTTGACACCATCACAGAAGATCCGCAAGCTCATATTGCACCAAACTTCACAAGATAGTTGCTTACTACTACCGCAATGTTCTTAGCCACTAATTGCGCTCCTACTGCGTCCACAGCGGCTAATATACCTAAGTAAATTAATTCCTCGGACTATCGTGATGTCAAAAAGCTACGGTCCAGACCTAGCACAACTGGGTGCAACTCTACCAGAGCCATAGAGAAAGGCAGAGTTGCACCATACAGAAAGGCAAATAACCCAGAGTTGCGACATCTCCGTTCACTTCCATGGAAAGGTGTAATGGCGGCTGCTCTACATACTTTTATTCAGCATTGGGACAGCTATCTGTGACAAGTCCTCAGGCGACAGCCCAGCTTTAATTCTCTTAAACCACTTAGTCCATGTTGCACGGGCACGGCCGCTGTACCACTTTACTTTAAATAGTTTTGTAGTATGCCTAATAGTATCCATGTTACACGAGCATGGCCGTTGTAAATCACGCTTTACTTTAAGTAGGCCGCTTGCTGTTTTCTGCCCCCTCAATGTCGCAACTCCTCTACTACTGCCCGTAACATCGTCCCCTCCCCTTCCTTCATTCATTGTAGCCGCAAGCTGACCAATTTTGTTTTCCGTGGAGTTGGACAAGAAAGCGACCATCACTTTCGATCGTCGCGGGCTCGCGGACCTGAGTTTTATTTTTCTACGATGGTGCAGGATAGTCCTGTGCTTACAGCGAGACCTATGCACCGTCAGACGCATGACCGCGGCAGGATTTATTGTCGATCGGTGAAAGTGTGTGTTTTTGTGTAGGACACAAAGGACACAAAATCTCCCATCGTAATGCAGACGTGTGGTTTTGAAAACGTGACTGCATGTATCCATGCAGCAATTTGCGTGCACGCTTACTGTGTGCTTGCGTGGCCAATATCAAGTACATGCATACACGTTTAAGCAGTGGTCGGTGGTCCCCGCACTGATGTTGCCTGTATGGAGCAGTCTGTCATCAAGTTGATAGATTGATTAGGTCGACAATAATAATAACCAATGACGGTTGTTGTGTAGGAATGAAGAGACGAGGGCAGCGGCAGCCCCAGGCAAATACAACTTTATTTTAGTAGCCTAAAGCAGGGCTTTTCAACAGGTGGTCCGGGGACCTCCAGTGGTCCATGAGAGGATTCCAGGTGTTCCGCAGGCTAAATGATGGAAAGTTGGTTAACTAGATGTAACTCTATGAGAGCATAAAAATGAAACTAAATGTACCTTTGCAGTTGCAGGTCCATTTGGTTTCATGTTTACACTCTCAAAAAATAAAATATTCATCATGTGCATTAGCCCAAGTCTACACAACGACAAAATGTAAAAGATTAATAGTCATTTTGATCTGTACGTTTGATTATTTTGTTTTCTCCAAAATCCAGCCTGGAATTGTGGACAAAAGCAAAACAAATATAGGTGTAGTTTTGGAGTCTGTGGGGCTAAAATGTCATGAAATGGTGGCCCGGGGCTCAAATTATGAATAAATAATAAAAGGTTGAAAACCACTGGCCGAAAGGAATTAAATAATTGTGAGGCCAGCATGTTTGTGGAGTGGACCTGCAGCTTTAGTGGCAAGTCCATGTGGTCTGTGATTCAAGCTTGGCTGGTTGGGCCAATATACGAATGGATCAGCATAATAATAACAATAGGCTAATAATAATAATAGATAATAAGCTCATAAGCAGCTAAATCAGGGGTGGACAATTATTTTTTCCCAAGGGGCCAAATGAGATACAGAAAATATTGTGGAGGGCCGGGCTTAAAGGCTGTACTAAATTCTGCATAATATTAATTTAATTTCTATATAAAAGTAGTAAATGGCAGTGTTTTGACACTCTAATAAGAGTATTATCATTATTATTATGCAATAAAAAAGTGTGGTTGTTAGGGTAAGGGTAAATTTGGATTAAAATTGTCATTTAGCTGGGGACCCCCTGGAAGTCGTGTTGTGAGCTTTCAGATTGCGGGTACAAACTAATGGGTCTATGTGTTCCATTTGTACACTACAGTAGTTACAGACCGATAAGGGTGCATTTGTTTCCAAACTATCATTTATCTATCAGGGATTTTATATTTTGCACAGAACAATAGGCCTACAGCCAGTCAGTTGGAAAGCCTCACTGCATGTCGCAGCTGCGGTCATGTGCAACCTGTTTCAGATTGATTGAGACACTAGAAAGAAACTACTGGACAAATGTGTTTGCATGTATGCTATGTCCTGCTATGGCAAACGTTCAGGGCAGGTCAGATCCAGGCAAACCAGTAGTGGTGTATACTAGGGCTTAATTTGCCCTTCGAACATCGAACAGCAAATTCAGGCCGAGCTTCGAAGCATTGAAAACAATGCATTTCCAACTGCAGTAACAGCACATTTCACAGCGAGTTTCTGACCCCTCGATGTCGCACATCTACTAGATGGGGGGGAAAAGTTAAATAAATAAATAAATGCGAATGGTTCGGGATCATTAATATTCGTTCGCGTGGCGACCTTAGCGAGCAAGTGGTTCGAATCCCGAGCTTCGGTATACAGCCTTACAAACCAGCACAAATAAAATCTGTCCTAAACCAGCAGGGCCAACCAGAAGCCATAGTCAGCTCAGAAAGCAGAATAAATGACATTCAAAAGCTCACTTGGGTTACTTGCAGGTGTGTTGATTTAATTATTTCATTAGTAGCCTACTATTGGGTGTAATGGGTTGTATTTATGTATTTTATTGCGTAGGATAATATTAGGACAAATGGGTAAGTATGGTAGAAGTGTTTGTTTTGGCTTAACTTGCCGACTATATCTTCATCAATCAGTTCCACACAGCGTGTCACTGTCCTGCATGATATATCATGCAGGACAATATAATTTGGACAAGTTTGGCAGGCCGGATTAAAAGGCTTAACAGGCTGCATGTGGGCCCCGGGCCGCAGTTTGCCCATGTCTGATTTAGACAGTAAATGAACTGAAAAATGAGTGCTGATTCTAAAATAACAGAAAGCTATGTGACAAAAATGTTTAGGGGGAAGGGACTAATGGAGAAGAGATCCAGAAGAAATAAAAGACATGCCATTGTATGCTTGACTGCATACTGAAAATATAAGCTCAACACATAGTGAGCTTGTACATTGGCTATGTTGAACATGGAAACAACAGTAAAATCAGCTATGACAATGCCCTCAAGCTCTGCCAACATTCTTGTCTACTAAATCCCCCCACCCTGAGATGGCTTGGAATTGTAGGAATTCAGTTGAGATATTACGCTGTGTTTTCAAATATGGTGAAAACAGATCTACAAGCGCACGTGTTGCAGAGGCGACACATTGTAGGCTTGCAGATCAGCTAATCTTAAGGAATAATTTCATGGTACTCACTACTATTACAATTCCTCTTATGTCCAAAAATTAAGTTGCCTTTGACGAAAGATGCAGTGTTGCAAAGTGTACAAAAATACTTGACTCAACATTTTCCACATTGGAAAGAGCACAGGTCGCCTCAGTCTCATGTGAACACCCCAGACAGGCTTCTGCTGTTTTTGCTAATTAACGACCCAATCAATGCAGTGCAAGGGTGGGGGGTGGGGGTTATTCTCCCACTCTCCTGGGGTATTATGATGGCCGGTCGTTAATTAACTGGGGGAGAGGGGGGGGGGGGGGGGGGGGGGGGCTCTCTCCTGCAGCAACTCTACTCTACTCACTGAACTGATCAAACTGGATCTACTTAAATAAGAAGTTCCCTTTATTGAAATACGGAATGCACCAGCTTGATTATATAATAATCCATTTTATTATGTTATTTGGATACCCATAAGAATCATACAAATTGAGTTTGAGACCCCTGTCCTACTGCGTGTTCCATGCTGAAATTTTTCTGTTAAAATGCTTCATTATGGTAAGGTAAGGTGTGCACTTCACCCCACTGTAGAGTATGTGCATGTGCACATCTTGTAACCAGGAGGACTGGAGGATTTCCCAAATCACACAAATCACTTACTATACCTTTTAAATGATTGTAGTGGGTCAGTGGGCCTAATGTTTTAACAATGTTTGGCTCTGAGATGTAGTGGAGTATAATTTCTTGTAATCAGTGCACCTGCACACCCCCCCCCCCCCCCCCATCCCCCACTCCAGTCCACACTGAATGAAAGATGCTACAGAGTGCTACAGTTGAGTGGAGTGGGGGATGGGCGAGTCTAGCTGACAGTTCAACTCAGAGCATAAGCTGTTGAAGAGGTCAGACCAACTTTAACACACAGCTTCAGTGTATACTGTATACTATATAATATGTTTCTGTTCTATAAATGGAACAGAAAAATATATGGTCTATAAATGGAACCAAATGGACATATCATCTAACCTGACACAATGATGTTCATAATTAATTAGGGATGTATACAGTCAAGATTCCCTGGAATCCAATTTGAGAACCACTGTGTAAAACAGCATTAATAATAGGAATATTTCTACATAACAGCTTGGAAGCTAGTAGGGTAATGGGTGGTTGAACCCCAAAATTTAGTGTGCAGATCTTGTTACCGGGAGGCCAGGCCAGTGGGATTTTTCAAATCACCCAAATGACTTACGGTACCTTTTAAGAATCAGGTTCCTATTTTGGATAAACTTTTTTGAGCTTGCTGCTTTTTGCTGCTTTTTGCCATTTTTGAATTTGAATCCTGAAAATTATTCATTGTATTACTTTACCCTTGCTGATAGTATTTGGCAATGCTAAAGAACATATACTTCTTAAAACACTAAAAGGTTTACAAAGACAATAATGTCAACAACGATATTGTAAGAAAACTGTATGCTTCCAAACTCCAAACTGTTCTGACATTCAGTGCCACTCTGTACAAACAGACAGAGAATTGAAATTGCCCAGGCACAGGGGGGGGGCTGTTCTCCCACTCTCCTGAAGTATTATGATTGCGGGTCGTTAATTAACTGGGGGAGAGGGGGGGGGTTGTTCTCCCACTCTCCTGAAGCATTATGATTGCGGGTCGTTAATTAACTGGGGGAGAGGGGGGGGGGGGGGGGGTTGTTCTCTTCCCATTGGCTAGACAGCAGGAAGTGTGTAAACTTTTCACACTCCTGTGCAGTACCTGTTGTAGCCACTGGAGGAGCACTTCTAGCACACTTTTAGCACACTTTAACACACTTTTCAGATTTTAAAGACCAAGTGGGACATTTCACAGAACTTCACTGGGCACATAATTGCAATGTTCTGGATTGATTTAAATGATAAACGGTGTGGGGACCTCGGGTGAGGACCCCAGATGGATTTTGGGTCCCCAGTTGGTGAGTGTGCTGTCAGACGGACGTCCCCACCATGTAGCAATTACAAAACCACACACACACACACACACACACACACACACACAATGAGCTTCATATACTCCACCTGCATACTGATGTCTACCTTCAGTGCATGCATGCTGATGTCTTCAAGGGATAGTGCACAATTTTTGAACTTAAAGGACCATTTCACCCCCTTTTTGCAACCAAAGCTACAAAGTCCCACCTCCATGCAAGCCTCTCCAACAAGGAGGGAAAGTGCACTGGAGGTGAGACTTTGTAGTCCAGGACGAAGGAAGGAACTTCCTGGACGTTCTTGGCCTCATGAACGTCATGAAAACATGGCGGCACAGTGGTTAGTGCTGTCGCCTCACAGCTAGAAGGTCCTGAGTTCGATTCCCGCTGGGGGATGCCGCTGTGGGTGCTGGCGGCGTGTCTGCTCCTCCGCGTCATCAGTGCCCATACCCGAGGCGGGGTTGGTGAAAGGGCCTTTCTGTGTGGAGTTTGCATGTTCTCCCCGTGTCCCCTAGGGTAGATACACTCACATGTTCTCCCCGTGTCCCCTAGGGTAGATACACTCACATGTTCTCCCCATGTCCCCTAGGGTAGATACACTCACATGTTCTACCCATGTCCACTAGGGTAGATACACTCACATGTTCTCCCCGTGTCCCCTAGGGTAGATACCCTCACATGTTCTCCCCGTGTCCCCTAGGGTAGATACCCTCACATGTTCTCCCCGTGTCCCCTAGGGTAGGTACCCTCACATGTTCTCCCTGTGTCCCCTAGGGTAGATACCCTCACATGTTCTCCCTGTGTCCCCTAGGGTAGATAGGGTTGATACCCTCACATGTTCTCCCTGTGTCCCCTAGGGTAGATACCCTCACATGTTCTCCCCGTGTCCCCTAGGGTAGATAGGGTTGATAGCCTCACATGTTCTCCCTGTGTCCCCTAGGGTAGATACCCTCACATGTTCTCCCCGTGTCCCCTAGGGTAGATACCCTCACATGTTCTCCCTGTGTCCCCTAGGGTAGATACCCTCACATGTTCTCCCCCTGTCCCCTAGGGTAGATACCCTCAAAAACCATGCAGTAATCCTAGTCTCTAGACTGCCTCCCACTGGCCAGCCTGATGGAGGGGACAGGAACTGGTTGGAATAACATGTTCCTTCCACGCGCTACGTCCAACCAGGGAAACTCCTCCCCTCTGTCGGGTGAAAAGAAGGCAGCTTGGACTCCTCATGCATTGAAGGAAGCATGAGGCCAGTCTGCTGTGTAGAGCCCAGATTCACATTAGGAATTGGCACTGGCTGAAAAGCGGAGTTACAAAGTCGTGAGAAGAAACATGAAGTAGTTTGTTCAAGCCGTTTGTTTGGAGGTATGAGTGTGTGTGTGTGTGTGTGTGTGTGTGTGTGTGTGTGTGTGTGTGTGTGTGTGTGTGTGTGTGTGTGTGTGTGTGTGGGCGCGGGGGGGTATAAACATTGTTGGGGTATAAACAAGACTCAAATCACAATAACACCAAGCAACAGGAGTGTGGATGGTTTTGTTTTGTTGCGATTCGTCTCTGCCAGAGAAAGCTATGAATAATTCACTCTACGCTTCCTCCTCTGTCTCTCTCTGTCTCTCCCTGTCTCTCTCTGTCTCTGTGTCTCTCGCCCACAGACCACACGTCGGTGGGCGGCCTGGGGGACAGCTTCTACGAGTATCTGCTGAAGGCGTGGCTCATGTCCGACAAGACGGACACGGAGGCGCGTAAGACCTACGACGACGCCATCGAGGTGAGAGCCGTCCAGTCCTGCCCCCCCGTTGTTCTCGTTCTCTGACAAGCCATACACAATTTTCCCAATCAGACCTACAAGCTCATAGTGCGCCACTCCATGTTTTTTTTTTTTTTTTTTTTTTTTGAAGTGCTGCCAAGCACTTCCCTTAGACGATTTACAAGCAGCGTGGCTGCGTGGCTGGCTGCGTGGGGAACCGGCACGGGTTACAGGCTTGTACAAAAAATGTGCGGCCGCACCAAATGCATGTCCGTGCAGGAGGTTTGTACAACAAGTGCGTGGCCGCACCAAATGGTTTGTGCAACAATGCGTGAGCGCACCAAATGGTTTGTACAACAAATGCGCGGTCATATCGGTATCAAATACTGTATGAGTATCGGGAAAGTATTGGTATTGGCCCTTATTTGTCATAATCGGATCATATATTGGCACATAAGCCCGTCTAACAACAGATCCAACACAGGGGTAATAATAATGTTTATATTATTATATATATTAAGTTAAATATAATGTGAAGTTTCCCCTAAAATGAACATACATGTTTCACATAACAAGATAAATAAATATATCTAACAATTAGAATGCAAAGTATACCTATTGTGCACACACACAGTACATATAATTCCAAGAAAAATGAACCTGTTTATAGACCATACTCAAAATCAAAACAATACCGTAGCTAGTAATAGTGGTGTATACTAGGGCTTAATTTGCCCTTCGAACATCGGTCAGCAATTTCAGGTCGAGCTTCGAACCTTCGCTAAAAAAAAGCAGCATGCTGCGAGTTTCTGACCCCTTGATGTTGCATCTACTAGATGGGGGGAAAAGTTAAATAAATAAATAAATAAATGCGAATGGTTCAGGATCATTAGCATTCGTTCGCGTGGCGACCTTAGCGAGCGAGTGGTTCGAATCCCGAGCTTCGGTATACAGCCTTAGCTAGTAAATATTCTACTGCAAGAGCATTTTTTTGTAGGCTGCTTTAATAGTTTGCAGAGATTCAGATGCTTTTAGTCTAAAATCAACAGTGTTCCAAAGTGACCCTCTATGTCTTATTGAAAACTGTCTAAGAGGAGTACGGCTAAAAGGTATATGCAAATCTTTCGCTAGGCGAGTAACATGTGAAGTGCGTGTATGAAGATGCACAAGATTCTTGTGCACAAGATTTGAAAACCTTGGCAACGACTCATACCATACCATGCCACGTCTGTCTCCCTCCTCAGGCCATCGAGCGCCACCTGATCCGCAAGTCCAACGGCGGCCTGACCTTCATCGGCGAGTGGAAGAACGGCCACCTGGAGAGGAAGATGGGTCACCTGACCTGCTTCGCCGGAGGCATGTTCGCGCTGGGCGCCGACGGTTCGCCCGACGACAAGGCTGGACACTGGCTGCAGCTGGGAGCCGAGATCGCACACACCTGTCACGAGAGCTACGACAGGACAGGTGGGACACACACACACACACACACACACACACACACACACACACACACACACACACACACCATGTTTGACTGCCACAAGACTTGCACGCCAGGGAATACATGAAGGCTCGGACCAGACGAAATTGTCGCGACATTGAGGGGTCAGAAAACTGACCTCTCAGGAGGGCTGTTAATTGAAGCCTGAAAGAGGGACAAAAGGGGGACATTTCCAATGTTTTCCTGAGAGTGTACAAATGTGAAATGTAGAAAAAGGTCTTAAACGAAAGATCATTAACTCACCGCCGCCCAAAAGCGTGAAGTCGATCGCGTCGTGCTCTGTCCCGTTTGCCGAAAACGACGAAGGTGCAGATAACGACGAAGGGTCGATAAGGGTTTTTTACCGAATTTACTTGATTGAGCCCTGGCACTAGCTTGGAAATCCAGCAGTAAGCGCAGCAGTAAGTGTGTTAACATGGTGAAACACAATTTGACGATAGAGCCGCCATTGAACTGGTCCCATGAACAGAGTATGCGACTCTAGACCTCAATTAATATGTTTGACACCGCTATATCAATTGACAGCATTTCGTACAATTTAAGTTCCACAAATCTGAGCTATCTCTTTAAAAGGATATTTCACTTTCACATGAGCCTGAGTAGACCATAAAATGACCAAAAGTTTTTTTGGAAAGTGAAATATCCCCTTAATTGTCAAAAGAAGAGTCCCAGTGGCTAACTATAGCCGCAAAGCAGGACTACTCTGAGCTACTTTAGTGAATGTAACAGATTTATGAGGTTAATATTGCTGTAGTATAGATATTGGTAAACACTTCAGAAGAACAATATGCCACTGGAGGTCGCAGGTTACGTTGGTTTTACCCCGGTGAGAGTGTTAGAAGCCCCTCTGCCTCCTGCAGTTTGGGTCTCTACACCTCTCACCAGGGTAAAATCCACTGTAAGCTCCTCCCTGACGTGGCTTATTACTTTAATAAAAAAAATGAAATCTACAAGCTAGAAATATGTTGCAACTAAGTTGCACACTTTTTAATTGGACACCTGAATGGTTAAAGGCGAATTCCACCCATTTTCAATTTTTTTTCTGAGAGTGTACAAATGTGAACCAAATGGACCCTAGCGGGTCCATTTGGTTCACATTTGTACACTCTCAGAAAAAAATGGTCCTAAAAGGACCGTGTTAATGTTTCACCATTAACATGGTGAAACACATCTTGGTGATGTAATTAAGATGTATATCACCATGCTGATGATTTTTTTTTCAGACCTCCATTTCTACGAAACACAGAATGGGGGGAAATTTTTTATCCTGTCATCCGTAAGGTTTCCCCACTGACAGACAGGGACCGTGTGTGGACCGCACACACACACACACACACACACACGCACACACACACACACACACACACACACACACACACACACACACACACACACACCTAGCTGGGATGGCCAGCTGTCCTATTATTCATCAGCGCAAAAACTCACATGGTCCCATGTCACCTTGAGAGACGTGTGCGTGTGTGTGTGTGCGCGCGTGCGTGCGTGCGTGCGTGTGTGTGTGTGTGTGTGTGTGTGTGTGCGCACATGCATGTGAGCTATAGGGGGTTCTTGTAGCTCTCTCCACAGAGAGAGAGAATGAATGGAGTTTGACATTGACAGTGACGTTGAACAAGGTTACCCTCATGTCGTTGAACCGTAATGAGCTGCCGCTAAAGTGTGTGTGTGTGTGTGTGTGTGTGTGTGTGTGTGTGTGTGTGTGTGTGTGTGTGTGCGCGCCGCGCGCGCGCGCACTGTTTGTGTGTGTTCTATACAGCACATACACAGGAATGTGAGTGCATGTGCCTGTACCTGTGAGTGCCTAAGTGTCAGTGTTGTGTGTGTGTGTGTGTGTGTGTGTGTGTGTGTGTGTGTGTGTGTGTGTGTGTGTGTGTGTGTGTGTGTGTGTGTGTGTGTGTGCGCGTGTGCATGCACACACAACTGTGCATACCTGCACACACACTCACACTCGTAAGGTTGGCGTGTGCTTTAATCCTTCTACTTAAAGGGGAAGTCCACCCATTTTCAACATTGTACTATGTCATTAATGTACCTTCAAGGTGTTGGGTAGACATGATAAAAAAAAGTTCCCCCATTCTGTGTTCCCAAGAAATGGAGGTCTGAAGAAAAAACACTATCCATATTAATAGATTTCTTTAGACACTTCTTTTTTCTAAGAGTGTACAAATGGAACCAAATGAACCCGTCAGGGTTCAATGATGAAATGCTGTTGGTTTAGTGGTGCCAAAATTGTGGTTAGTATAGCAGTAGTAGTGTTTCAAATCATTTTAAATATAAGCACTTTAATTTGAAATATCTTGGGTTGTTTTGCATGGCATCGTGTTTGGGGGGGCAGACTGGGTATTTAGGGGGGCATTGACCCCCCCATGCCCATGCCTAGATCTGCCCCTGGCCCAATGCTTCTTTTTCCTTCAAAAACTGTTAACGTATGCACAGGGTTGGAGTGATTAGTAGACAGATCCAGAGCCCCCCAGCTACAACCATCCCACCCACGCGTCTCTGTATTGTACCGCGGCTGTAGCCCCTCTGATATCCCTAGTCATATTAGATTGGCAGAACTGCCCCAGTGTATGCAGACGTCAGAAAAGCCAGAGGGGGGAAAAAAAACCCAAAACCACAAACACTGTAACTGTAACATAACAGGCTAATTCACACTGTCCCCGAACCGCAGTCTGAGCCAAATGAACTTCACTTTACCTCTGTCTGTCACCATCCCTCTCTCTCTCTTTCTCTCTCCCCCTCTCCTACTACAACTACAGTTGTGTCACCACTAAAGCAACAGCATTTCATCATTCAAAAACAGAAAACTCTCTGAGTCAGACCATTAGCTTTATTCATGCTGTGTGTCTGTTGCAACTTCTGACAATATTATTGGTATTTACTTGCCTAATAGTCCTGTAACCGAAAAAAATGGTATGGGCGTGACTTTAGCACCCGTGGCACGAAGCGGCACGAGCGTTGAAGTCGCACCCATACCATTTTTTTTGCCTGTCCCAAATTGGGAAATATCTATCTAGTCTTTAGTAAATGTTTCATGCATTCTGTCACTTCATAATTGTGTTTCCTTTATTCTGTGTACAGCACATTGAATATTGCCTAAGCTGCGTAAGATAGGGTTCTACAAAAAGCAGTCCCCATAGTTACAAGTCTATGAAGGACTCTACGAAAATCGGGTCCTTTTCTTTGTCTGTCTATCGGCGTCCCTTATAGGCCTTTAAACTCTTTAGAATGTAGATTGAAAACTGCTGAGTGTAAACTGAAACAAAATGCATCCTCCTTGGGTCAATTTGGTTTCATTTTTACACTCTCAGAATGTAAAAGAATTATTATTTTGATTATTGTTTTGCCTGCTATCTTTCCTAATGCTACCACATTAATATACGTCATGTAAATGTGGACAGAATTATTATCCAGCCACACCATATTCTTTAATTTTGCGTCTGGGAAACTAAAATGTCATCAGATGGTTGTCAATGTCATGGCTCAAATTCTGAATCATAAAACCACTTAAGCTTGCAAATACAAATAAAACTCCCTCTCCTCTGTTATCGCTGTTATTTTCTCACAGTGCTGAAGCTGGGTCCGGAGGCCTTCAAGTTCGACAGCGGCCTGG
The DNA here is from genome assembly GCA_039105355.1 of Benthosema pterotum. Classification (NCBI taxonomy): domain Eukaryota; kingdom Metazoa; phylum Chordata; class Actinopteri; order Myctophiformes; family Myctophidae; genus Benthosema; species Benthosema pterotum. Next base: position 52,117,814 of record CM076978.1, read on the forward strand.
AGGCGGTGGCGGTGCGCCAGAACGAGAAGTACTACATCCTGCGACCCGAGGTCATCGAGACCTACTGGTACATGTGGAGGTTCACCCACGACCCCAAGTACCGCCAGTGGGGCTGGGAGGCAGCACAGGTCAGTACTGTAACCTACTACTGCTGTCCATTGGGGCTGAGAGGCAGCACAGGTCAGTACCGTAACCTACAGCACAGGTCAGCATTGTAACCTACAGCATGGGTCAATGCTGTACCTACAGCACGGGTCAGCACTGTATACCCACAGCAAGTGTCAGTACCGTAACCTACAGTACAGGTCAGTACTGTAACCCACAGCATGGGTCAATGCTGTACCTACAGCACGGGTCAGCACTGTAACCTACAGCATGGGTCAGTACTGTATTGTAACCTACAGCATGGGTCAGTACCGTGACCTACAGCACGGGTAAATACCGTAACCTACAGCATGGGTCAGTACTGTAACCCACAGCATGGGTCAATGCTGTACCTACAGCACGGGTCAGTACTGTAACCCACAGCAAGGGTCAGTACCGTAACCCACAGCAAGGGTCAGTACCGTAACCTACAGCACGGGTCAATACTGTACCTACAGGACTGGTCAGTACCATAACCTACAGTGCAGGTCAGTACTGTAACCTACAGCACTGGTAAATACTGTAACCTACAGCACGGGTAAATACCGTAACCTACAGCACGCGTCACCACCATAACCTACAGTATGGGTCAGTACCGTAACCTACAGCACGGGTCAATACCGTAACCCACAGCACGGGTCAATACCGTAACCTACAGTATGGGTCAGTACCGTAACCTACAGCACGGGTCAATACCATAACCTACAGACGGGTCAATACCGTAACCTACAGACGGGTCAATACCGTAACCTACAGCACAGGTCAGTACCGTAACCTACAGCACAGGTCAGTACCGTAACCTACAGCACAGATCAGTACCGTAACCTACAGCACAGGTCAGTACCGTAACCTACAGCACAGGTCAGTACCGTAACCTACAGCACAGATCAGTACCGTAACCTACTACTGCTGTCCAGTAGGGTTGAGAGGCAGCACAGATCAGTACCGTAACCTACTACTGCTGTCCAGTTGGGTTGGGAGGCAGCACAGATCAGTACCGTAACCTACTACTGCTGTCCAGTGGGGCTGGGAGGCAGCACAGGTCAGTACCGTAACCTACTACTACTACTGTCCAGTGGGGCTGGGAGGCAGCACAGGTCAGTACCGTAACCCACAGCACAGGTCAGCACTGTCACCCACAGCACGGGTCGGCACTGTAACCCACAGCACGGGTCAGTGCTGTACCTACAGCACTGGTCAGTACCGTAACCTACAGCATGGGTCAGCACTGTCACCCACAGCACTGGTCAGTACCGTAACCTACAGCACGGGTCAGCACTGTCACCCACAGCACTGGTCAGTACCGTAACCTACAGCACGGGTAAATACCGTAAACTACAGCACTGGTCAGTACCGTAACCCTCAGCACGGGTCAATACTGTACCTACAGCACTGGTCAGTACCGTAACCCACAGCACAGGTCAGTACCGTAACCTACAGCACGGGTAAATACCGTAACCTACAGCACGGGTAAATACCGTAACCTACAGCACGGTAAATACCGTAACCTACAGCACAGTTCACTACCGTAACCTACAGTACGGGTCAGTACCGTAACCTACAGCACGGTTAAGTACCGTAACCTACAGCACGGGTAAATACCGTAACCTACAGCACGGGTCACTACCGTAACCTACAGCACAGGTCACTACCGTAACCTACAGCACGGGTCAGTACCGTAACCTACAGAACAGGTCACTACCGTAACCTACAGCACGGGTAAATACCGTAACCTACAGCACGGGTAAATACCGTAACCTACAGCACGGGTAAATACCATAACCTACAGCACGGGTAAATACCATAACCTACAGAACAGATCACTACCGTAACCTACAGCACATGTCAATACTGTAACCTACAGCACAGGTCAATACCGTAACCCACAGCACGGGTCAATACCGTAACCTACAGTATGGGTCAGTACCGTAACCCACAGCACGGGTCAATACCGTAACCTACAGACGGGTCAATACTGGGAGGCAGCACAGGTCAGTACCGTAACCTACTACTGCTGTCCAGTAGAAATGGGAGGCAGCGCAGGTCAGTACCGTAACCTAAAGCACAGGTCAGTACTGTATCTACAGCACAGCACGGGTCAGTACCATACCTACAGCACACAGAATACTCTTTTCCCAGCAGAGATCCACCTTGTGATTCCATTTGTTTAATTTTCTATAACCTTCGTTTGAGAAGGCAAGTCATTAAGTCTTATTTACAACGGCAAATGCAGGGCCTCTTGAGGGAGCAGGGTCTAAAAACAAAACAAAGATATGTCAAGGTTAATGGTAGATAACTGTGTCAGGCAATACAGCATCCACAGACCCAAAGAAGCAGCGTGTTGTTAAGGAGACAGCCCTAATGAAAGAATCTATGTAGAAGAGCCACACATACTGCAGCAGTGTTTGAGATCAGATCAGGTCTTTAACTGTGCTGAAGACTTATCAAGTGGTATTTAAAAATGAACATGGGGTTTTTCAGAGCCTGGATCATGTATGAGTGCTGGAAAATACTGTGAAGAGAATAGAATAAAAAAAACATCAGCAGCTAGGCAGTGTTTGAGTATTGACATGTACTTTAAATATGAAATAAACGTAGCTATAGGTGTAATGTTAGAGGCCACAGAAGTGAACCTTTCAAGTCTGTTTTGTCAACTCGCTGTTTTCTGCCAGACATTACTCTATAAGCCATATCTCAAAGACTGGCGCGTCTAACCGAACAACCAATACGTCAAATTGTAGCTATAATATGATTTAGCCTTATAGTCTTAGTCTTTTCAATAAGGCACAATTAGTCTTTTAGTCCCATTTAGTCTTCTGAAATTCATTTTTTTAGTCTAGTCTTAGTCGACGAAATGTCAAAAAGGATTTAGTCTAGTCTTAGTCTTTCAGTCTTAGTCTTGGTAGTTTAGTCTTACATACAAATACATTGTAGGTGTATATATGTTATACAGATTTATAGTTTTTAGCATGAAACATGCGATAAGTTCCTTTCCTGAAAAGGTATGCAATGTATACTGCAGATATGTTCACATGCTTAAAAAGAACAAAAAAAAATAAATAAAAATAAAAATGTTTCCTATTTCCATTAGTCTTAGGTTATGATTTAGTCTTCGTCTTAGGCTTTTGAAAACATACATCTTTTAGTCCCATTTAGTCTTCTGAAATTCATTTTTGTTAGTCTACTCTTAGTCGACTAAATATCAAAAACCTTAGTCGACTTAGTCTTTAGTCTTAGTCGACAAAAACAACACTGCATGACATGATAAAACGAAAATGAAAAATTCCTCAATGACTCAACCTCGGTTTGTGCTGAGTCACATATTTTTTAACTTCAGCAAAAAAAAGAAGAAAAAAAAAGAAACCGAAATGGCTAAATGGACTAATTCCGCCACCGCGGTCTTGTACGAGGGAGTAATGGGCATTCATTTACAGAAAAAAGGAAAGTTGAATTATGCAGATTGCGAGGTCCGTGGCCCGCGGCAGCGAGTGGTGGCGCTGAGGCCGTAAAATGCCTCCGTGGTCATTCCTTTTTAATAAGAGAGGGGTCTGGCGGTGTTTATGATAATGTTAGTGTTTTTCCTATTAATAGCAGCAGAGAGGTCTGCTGAAGGTGAAGTTCTGCAGCTCCACACACATTAGCACCGCCGCCGCCCTCTACGACCCCTTCAGACCGCCGCGCCGCCAATCTATTCCTCTCTGATTAATTACAGGCCGAGAACACGGCGTGACGCTTGTTACGGAGCGCCTAATTGATATATCATCTAAACTTAGGCCCACATAGCTTTCAGGAAACCTAACTTTGGGAATTATTTTCTCCAGCTTTAATAATACCAATTGGTATTGTATCTTATATCCTTTAAATCATTGATTAGTCAACTTTACAGCAAGGTAGGCCTTTGGTGTGTAGAGATGGGACATTCCTGGAATGAGTGACACTGCTAGATGTGTGCCACGCACATACCGTAAGCGCACCAGATTATAAAGCGCACCAGATTATAAGGCGCACCTTTTAGAACTGTTTTCATATATAAGGCGCACCGGATTATAAGGCGCAGTGAATAGAAGCTACTACAGTT
>CM076978.1:52127035-52159535 GCA_039105355.1 Benthosema pterotum
GTGGTCCCCGCACCACCTGTTGAAAACCCCTTAAAGGACTTAAAGGACCGTATCTTCATATACTAGGTTCTTTTTTAATATTAAAAAGAAAATGTATAGTTTCTATTAGCTTGGCTTCCCCATCCCCATCACTGGTGGAGGGTGTCTGAACTGCTCCAGGCCTCCTATGAGACGAAGGCCTAGGTTTTCTCCACCGCTAAACCCCTTATCCCTTAACTTCTTTGCCTTTAAAAAAAAAAAAAAAAAAAAAAAAAAAAAAAAAATATATATATATATATATATATATATATATATATATATATATATGTATATATATATATATATATATATATATGTATATATATATATGTATATATATATATATATATATATATATATGTATATATATGTATATATATATATATATATGTATATATATGTATATATATATATATATGTATATATATATATATGTAGAACAATAGAACCGTATGGTAGGCGCGCTCTACTCAAAGTCCACCTTGTGTTCTCAAGTGGCTGATGGGTGCAGATTCTTGAAGATCAATGTAAAGAGGAAATATCCGCACTCGCATATAGTTCATGAGTTTTCTTTTATTTAGTTTCACAGCAGCATAGTCTACCTAGAGAAACGAACGCGTTTCGGCGCTCACGCCTTCATCAGCGTTTCAAACACGTTTGAAACGCTGATGAAGGCGTGAGCGCCGAAACGCGTTCGTTTCTCTAGGTAGACTATGCTGCTGTGAAACTAAATAAAAGAAAACTCATGAACTATATGCGAGTGCGGATATTTCCTCTTTATATATATATGTATATATATGTATATATATATATATATATATATATATTATATATATATATATATATATATATATATATATATAAAACATTTTTCAATAGATCAAATGGCCAGTCTACATGCTCACAACGTGTCAATAGATGGGCACATTGATCTGTTCCCAAACGTTTTTAAAAAATAGTTTGGGATCAAATAAAAAAGATATTTAAAATGAATAATCTTTTTTTATTAGTTTTACCCTCCAACAAATTGAAATCGAAATCGATTTGTCAGAGAAAAAAAAAATACAGGTTTTATTTTTGGGCAAAATTGTGAAGCCAATTGGGGGGGCAGGAGAAAATGGTATTTTACTTTTATTAGTCAAGTAAAGCATCAATAATAACATCAGTTGTTGTTGAAGTTGCAACAGACACGCAGCATGCATAAAGCTAAAGGTCTGACTCAGAGAGTTTTCTGTTTTCAATGATGAAATGCTGTTGGTTTAGTGGTGACACAGATGTAGTTAATTAGTAGCAGTAGTAGTGTTTCAAATCAAATATAAGCGCTTTAATTTGAAATATCTTCAGTTGTTTTGCATGCCATCGTGTTTGGTGGGGCAGACTGGGCATTTAGGGGGGCATTGCCCCCCCCCCATGCCCATGCCTAGATCCGCCCCTGGTCCCTCTATAGGCCAAAATGATTTCAGGTTAGGTCAGGGGTCGGGAACCCTTTTTACTGGAAGAGCCATGAACACCACATAATTTTAAATGAAATTCTGTGAGAGCCATACATTAAAAAAAAAAAAAAATCTAAAATACATTTAAATCTTTCCATTTTACAATATGTCATTTCAACACTCTTAAAGTACAATAGGTCTGAGTTATTTTTAGTAACATTCTTATGCTGTTGATATTTTATCATTGCATATTAGACACACTGCAGAACCTGCTCTCTCCACAAAAGCAAATTCCTCTGTCCATTAATGTTGAAAAGTATGATACTCCTCTTTTAGCCATCTTCTCAAAAGGGTTTCTTTTGAGAATAATTAACTAATTAACACGATTAGTTTGTTGTACGCTATTTTTGACAGCAGAGCAAAATACGTCAAACAGTGTCTGAGTCTGGCTCGTCTGCACTGCCGAATGCGATTGATATTGAAGATAAATAGACAGCAAGTGCATGTTTGCCACTTTCCCACTGAAATTTCTATATACCGTATTTTCCGCACTATAAGGCGCACCGGATTATAAGGCGCACCTTTTAAAACAGTTTTCATATATAAGGCGCACCGGATTATAAGGCGCAGAGAATAGAAGCTACTACAGTTAACATAGAATAGAAGCACCTGCAGTCAAACAATCCATATATAAGGCGCACTGGATTATAAGGCGCACTGTGGATTTTTGAGAAAATTAAAGGCTTTTACCCATTGTGTCCTGATCCTCGATTCGAGTTTCTGACACCAGATTATACAGTAGTTCCTGACACCAGATTATAGCTGCAGCAACATTCTAGCTTTTGACGCTAGATTCTACAGTAGTTTCCGACACTAGATTCTAGTTATTGACACTAAATCATAGTTTCTGATGCTAGGATCTCCTTTTTGACACTAGAATCTACTTTCTGACGTTAGAATCGAGTTTTTGACACTAGATTCTATAGTTTCTGACACTAGATTCTAGTTTTTCTGAAAAATCTGTGCTCCTGTGTCAGTGATGCTAACATATTTCTAGCCAAGGACCACCAGAATTATCCATATTTGGCTGCAGACCGCCATCTGAAAACATGTTGTTCTCGGGGTTCCCCAGAAGCAAAAAATTGAGATAAAATGTTTGCTTCCAAAATAATGTATTCAGAGATTTGCAGCACATTTTCACAATTTTTCAAAAATAGCAGAACAACAAGCTCATGTCGCGCCACTCGGTGGCGCGACATGAGCTTGTTGATCTGCTATTTTTCAACAGATAAAACACCAAAACGCGTTCAGGACACAAAGGGTTAAGTGTGCCTTATAGTCCGGAAAATACGGTAATTAAAGATTTGTCTGTGAGCCAGATGCAGCCATCAAAAGAGCCACATCTGGCTCCCTATGGCCTACCCCTCGGTTAGGCCAAGGCTAGTTCTCCTCTAACCAGACAGTGGGCCCAGAGGCAACACTGCTGCCCTCTGGCTCCACCTGCTGGAGGTTCTCTGAAAGGATTTCACCACTCAACGGCACTATCTTCTACTTCAGTGGTTTTCAATTCTTTCTGATAGCAGGGCCCACTATTTATTCAGCATTTAAGCCAGGGAGGACCACCATTTGACATTTAAGCCCGACAGACCCCAAAACTAAAGTTTTTTTTTTTTTTTTTTTGTCCACAATACCAGGCTTGATTTGGGGAAACAAAACAGTCAAACATACAGATCAAAATGACTATTAATCTTCTACATTCTCTAGTTGTGTAGACTTGGGATAATTCACATGATGAATATTTTAACTCTTGAGAGTGTAAACATGAAACCAAATGGACCCGCAAGGGTCCATTTGGTTTCATGTTTACGCTCTCAAAGAGTTACATCTGGCTAACCCATTTTGCAACATTTAGTCTGGGGACCACCTGGAACTCTTTAGACCACCTGGGAACTCACTAGTGGTCTCCGGACCACCTGTTGAAAACCCCTGTTGTACTTCTACACTATATCTCAGAGCCAAATATGTATCCACTGCAATTGTTTGAAAACTTCAGTTAGGCGACTACTGTAGTTACTTTGTAGACTAGTGGGATTTGTGATAAAAGTGATTGTTAGAGGCATTTGGGGGTAAAAGTGGGGAACCAGTCCATTTTACACAATTCAAGGGTGCTGAATCCGAAAAAAAATGGTTCCCAAGCAAAATTTTGAGTCCTTACCCCCCAAATCCAAGATTTTGGGGGGTAACCAAAGGTTTTTCAGACATAACTTGAAATGCATTGATTTTAAGCCCCATAAGTGTATTGAACGTTAATATAAAGTTGGGCATTACGGACGATTTGGTACCAAGTACATGTCTGTACCTCCTACGGTTCTTGAGATACAGCATTTAGGTACTTTCACAGATTGAGGAGAGCAGGACATCTGTAACACTGATTCTTAAGTCCACCAAATGGTGATACAGGCGTGAAAATTGGTACACACGCTCCTCAAACCCAACTATTTCCAAAAGTACTGCGTGTCCTGCAAAATTCCAAGATGGCAGCCACCAAAATCCAAGATGTCTGTCCAAAAATGTGGTTTTTCATTAATAACTCGAAATACGAAGATTTTAAGCCCCATACATGTATTGAACGTTAATATAAAGTTGGGCATTACGGACATTTTGACACCAAGTACATGTCTGTATGTACTACGGTTCTTGAGTTACAGCATATAGGTAGTGATGAGGAACCATAATGGTAACATTTTGGCACGTTTGACTCTTTTACTCAAAGATCCCTTTATCTCATGTCAACCATTTTCAGGAAACGGACCTACATGTGTCCGCTATCATAAACCACTTCAAGTTTTTTAATTTATGAAACGGGTCGGGAGTTATTAAACCGAACGTGAATGCTGTTTCAGTGTTAAATTTGCTGCGTATATTTTGCAAAGATAAGCCACCCAGAAATGTCTGTCTGTGCATCATCACACTGAGTCTGTCCTTCACAATAAGAGTAAATGTGAACCGGATGCACCAAGTGTAGCATGTGTCATACAGTAATGGTATAATATGCTAATAAGTGTAATAGTGTAATAGGCTAATACGTGCAATAGCATGATATACTGTATGTACAATATGGAAATAGTGTAATATGCAATAGTGTCATAGGATAATATGTGTAATAGTGCAATATATGTGCATTAGGATAATAGTGTAATATATGCAATAGTGTAATAGGGCTAATAGTGTAATATATACAATGTCATAGTGTAATAAGTACAGTAGGCTAATATGTGTAATAGTGAAATACATGTGCATTAGGGTGATAGTGTAATATATGCAATAGTGTAATAGGGATAATAGTGTAATAGTGTAATATATGTGCAATAGGCTAATAGTGTATTATATACAATAATGTCATAGTGTAATAAGTACAGTAGGCTAATATGTGTAATAGTGTAGTACATGGAATAATGTCATAGGCTAATATGTGTAATAGTGAAATACATGTGCATTAGGGTGATAGTGTAATATATGCAATAGTGTAATAGGGATAATAGTGTAATAGTGTAATATATGTGCAATAGGCTAATAGTGTATTATATACAATAATGTCATAGTGTAATAAGTACAGTAGGCTAATAAGTGTAATTGTGTACTATATGCAATAATGGTATAGTGTAATAGGGTAATAGGTGTAATAATGTTGTAGTGTAATATGTGTAATACGTGTAATAGGCGGATAATGTGCAATAGTGTAATATATGTACAATAGGGTAATGTTGTATATGTAATTGTGTTCTAGAGCAATATGTGTAATAGTGTAATTAAACTATACCACTATTGCATATATTACAACATTACCCTAATGCACAAATATTGCACTTTTACACATATTACCTATGATTAGCCTACTGTACTGTATTACAATGACATTGTAGATAATACACTATTAGCCTATTGCACATATATTACACTATTACACTATTACATATATTACACTATCACCCTAATGCACATGCATTGCACTATTACACATATTAGCCTACTGTACTTATTACACTATGACATTATTGTATATGAATACACTATTAGCCTATTGCACATATATTACACTATTACACTATTAGCCCTATTACACTATTGCATATATTACACTTTCACCCAATGCACATGTATTGCACTATTACAGATATTAGCCTATGACACTATTCCATGTATTACACTATTACACATATTAGCCTACTGTACGTATTACGCTATGACGTTATTGTATATAATACACTATTAGCCTATTGCACATATATTACACTATTACATATATTACACTATCACCCTAATGCACATGCATTGCACTATTACACATATTATCCTACTGTACTTATTACACTATGACATTATTGTATATGAATACACTATTAGCCTATTGCACATATATTACACTATTACACTATTAGCCCTATTACACTATTGCATATATTACACTTTCACCCAATGCACATGTATTGCACTATTACAGATATTAGCCTATGACACTATTCCATGTATTACACTATTACACATATTAGCCTACTGTACTTATTACGCTATGACGTTATTGTATATAATACACTATTAGCCTATTGCACATATATTACACTATTACACTATTACCCCTATTACACTATTGCACTATTACACTATTGGCCTATTGTGCATATATTATGCTATTACACGTATTAGCCTATTACACTATTACACAGCATACTTACTTACAGCATATTATACCATTACTATATGGCACATGCTACACTTGGTGCGTCCGGTTCACATGTACTCTTATTGTGAAGGACAGACTCAGTGTGATGATGCACAGACAGACATTTCTGGGTGGCTTATCTTTGCAAAATATACGCAGCAAATTTAACACTAAAACAGCATTCACGTTCGGTTTAATAACTCCCGACCCATTTCATCAATTAAAAAACTTGAAGTGGTTTATGATAGCGGACACATGTAGGTCCGTTTCCTGAAAATGGTTGACATGATGATAAAGGGATCTTTGAGTAAAAGAGTCAAACGTGGCAAAATGTTACCATTATGGTTCCTCATCACTACCGATATGTTGTAACTCAAGAACCGTAGTACATACAGACATGTACTTGGTATCAAAATGTCCGTAATGCCCAACTTTATATTAACGTTCAATACATGTATGGGGCTTAAAATCTTCATATTTTGAGTTATTAATGAAAAACCACATTTTTGGACGGACATCTTGGATTTTGGTGGCTGCCATCTTGGAATTTTGCAGGACACGCAGTACTTTTGGAAATAGTTGGGTTTGAGGAGTGTGTGTACCAATTTTCACGCCTGTATCACCATTTGGTGGACTTAAGAATCAGTGTTACAGATGTCCTGCTCTCCTTAATCTGTGAAAGTACCTAAATGCTGTATCTCAAGAACCGTAAGAGGTACAGACATGTACTTGGTACCAAATCGTCCGTAATGCCCAACTTTATATTAACGTTCAATACACTTATGGGGCCTAAAATCATGCATTTCAAGTTATGTCTGAAAAACCTTTGGTTACCCCCCAAAATCTTGAATTTGGGGGGTAATGACTCAAAATTTTGCTTGGGAACCATTTTTTTCGGATTCAGCACCCTTGAATTGTGTAAAATGGACTGGTTCCCCACTTACCCCCAAATGCCCCTAACCTCTTATAGGAGGCCTTTTTTCTGAAATCCCACCAGACTATTACTTTGGAGATTTTAATTTTTGATTAAAAAAAACTTCTACAATTCCTACAGTTTGACTATTTGAAAATATCAGCTCTACAAGCTGATTCACAAGGTGGAATTCTCTTGTTCACGCAATGCCATCCATATCAATCCCCTCGACGTCTAATTCTTCTGTAACTCCATCCATCCCTCCCTCCTTCCCTGTTGTTAAGTCAAACTCGAGGCGAAATCAGGCCTGTGACTGAATTATCTTCCGCCTGCAGGATTATATTTAACAGTTTTCGTGCCGTTGAAATGGATCTACGTCTCCCGTTATCATTATGATTTACAGTAACAATTGATGCCGCTGCCGTTGAGCTACGCCTTTGATCGTTACTTACCGGCGCCGGTTTAATACGATCCCCATGCTAACAGCAGCTAGCAGCGACCGCAGCGACCATTGATAGACCATAATAAGGGACGGACCAAACCGGAACCGGAAGTGTGTGTCCGCCAACTAACTTGTCCGTGGGGAAACATGGACCGAAATATGAAATATGACTTTTTGATGAAAAACGCTGGCACTGGCTACCTCAAAAAATATGAAAAAGGGCTGGCACTGAGATATTTAATTAGAACTCCTCCTCTGGTATAGAATATTACGCACACCAGGATAAGAAATGAACTCATTGACATTGTTTTTACTTTCTCAACTCAATTGATTTACCTTCTCATTTTTACTACGTAAACAGTGCCGGGCGATTGTCATGGAACATCATGGAACAGGGTTATTTCGTTTAGTTTTAGTTAGTTTTGACATTTTATTTTCTAATTCGGTTAGTTTTAGTTAGTTTTTAGAGTGGGCTTGCTAGTTTTTATGTAGTTTTTATTTTCGTGAAAAGATTTAGTTTTAGTTAGTTTTAGTTTAGTTATAGTTTTAGTTGTTGTTGTTTTTTTCATGTGCTTTGGTTGTCAGGTATAAGATTAAAATGTGCTAAAGTAGGAAAAGGTTGGTAATCAACATTTGCTTTGAGTTTCTTAGTAGATTGGATGATTGCACTCTCCCACAAGAACACAATTTTTACCCCCAGTGTTTATGGAAGATCTAGAAGCACCTCCTCCGCATGCTGGTCACCAAACATTTTGAATTTAAAAGCTTCATAAAAAAATACTAAAAGGGTATTTTGGGTATAATTTCAAATAGTTTTCTGAACCCACATTACCGTTTTAGTTTAGTTTTAGTCCGTTTTAGTTAGTTTTTAGTTAGTTTTAGTTAACTATTATAACCTCGTCATGGAACAAGGAAACTGCTTTTAATTATGCATTTTCAGTCATCGTTGCAATTGGGTATTGGAAGGAAATTTACATTTTGGCTCTCTTACTGAGATGTCCTTGTAAAACAACGCCTGTGTATTTAGCCCTATAACTATTACTGAATTCATCGTCATTTTGATAATCTGGCTGCTGACGTACGTGATTTGTAAGGTTAATTTGTCTAAAAGAAATTTCCCGGGAAGTTATATGGACCACCTGTTCTAACCCTCTAACCATACATCCTTCCGTCCCATCCAGGTATCTGTACCTGCTGTTCTCCAGCGATGACCTGATGCCGTTGGAGAGCTGGGTGTTCAACACGGAGGCCCACCCTCTGCCCGTACTTCACCTGGGTAACATCACCCTCCCGGGCAGCCAGCCGGACAGCCAGCTGTAGACTGACCCCTTGAACCCTGACCAACGATGTGACCCTGACCCTACAGGACCTACTGACCATACAGTACATACATACATACATACCAACTGGACACCAGGCAGCCAGCCAGACAAACTACAGTGGTGAGCACTTGAAGCAGTGTTGCCAACTGCCAAAATCCAAAATGCACTAGTGTCACTTCCAAGATGCGCTAGAAATGCGCTAGATGCTTGCCTGGAAGGTGTTGTGCAGCCTTGGGCTAATTCACAGGATGAATACTTTTTTTTAACTCTTGAGAGTGTAAAAATGAAACCAAATGGACCCTTGCGGGTCCATTTGGTTTCATTTTTACGCTCGCAAAGAGTTACATCTGGTTAACCAACTGACCACTGGTTGAAAACCACTGTCATAGGAGGAAAAATGGTGAAAAAAGAGGGTTTTATCTCTGGCGCCTGTCAGTCAATTTCGCCCCAACTCACACACCAAAAAGCACTAGATTTTTCCACAAGAGAGCTTTTTATCGATTTTGGCGCTAGGAAGGTCTGAAAAAAAAAGCTAACTATAGTGACAAATGCGCCAAGTTGGCAACACTGACTTGAAGTGTGAAACCTGTTACCACGACAGGGAAGTGGTACCACCATGGTGCCTCATAGGCAGTCAGGTGGTAACAGTGCTAATCTCAAGTGCTCACCACTGTAGATACACACACACACACACACACACACACACACACACACACACACACACACACACACAGGGACCTTTTTTCCACCAGGGAGGATCCGTTTTCCTTTTTGGAGACACGAAACGACTCCTATAGACGGATTTCACAACGGTTTGACTCCAGTGGAAACCCATTCATTTTGCCATAGGAACGTTCATGTTTTTGGGTCGTCGGCAGCTGTGATTGGCTCGGCCCGATCGCATGACATCTGTCAGTAGAACGGAGCAGAGTTTGCATAAGGGTGCGTTGACATTGAAGAAATCCGTGAAACTGCAAAATTTCTTCAAAATTGGCCATCTTTTTAGTCCAGCTCCAGTCATATAAGGAAGGATAATTTGGCAGATTTCATTTTTTTCCCTCGTATCCCTGCCCCTAATGTTGAACCAGCTCAGAAGAGAAGAGTTTCCATTGGTTTTTAGAGCTATTATTATCATTATAGCACGGAAACCGTTTTCTATCTAGAACCAAAGTTGTTTTCGGTGGAAAAAGGCCCGTAGACACAGACAGACAGACAGACAGACACACACACACACACACACACACACATACACACACACACACAGACAGACAGACAGACAGACAGACAGACAGAAGGAGTCTGAGAGGGAGGGGGGGGTCCTCCTCCGTTCAGAACTATAGCAGGGCCTAGCTGCTCCACAAAGGACCACACTGGACTATATTTTACATAACAGCTGCGAAAGAAACAGAAAGCTAAAAAACATAAAATAAAATAAAATAAAAACAAAACGAAACATTTTAAGGACCGTCGTCACCACCACCATCTCCAGGAATCATGGACAGACAGAAAGAGAGAGCATAGGACAGGACAGGGCAGGCGAAGGACCACTGACCCAACCAACCCGGACCCCCAAATACCACTGTAGGGTGACTAGAGTCTCTCTCTGTCTCTCTCTGTCTCTCTCTGCGTACATTTTGAAGGACTCTATTTGGGACAGGGTTGGGTTTTTTTTCCCTCGGTGTCGTCGTGGTGATTGGCTGTCGGGGGATTTATTTTCGATTGCGAAGACTTTTTATTGTGTTCGGGTTTTTTTTGTTGGTTCCACACACCCCCACCCCTCACAACCCCCCAAAATAAAAACAAAAATACATAAAAACACCGCCCCCCCCCCCCCGCCCCTCCCTCCCTCCCAGCACCGCTTGAAGGACTTGAACCTCGAATACAAGACCGACAGTCGCTTGGTTGGGTTGAGGTCTTTTTTTTTTCTTTCAAGGAATTGTCATTGAAACTTTTTTTTGTCGTGTTTGTCCTTTTGGAGACGAAGAAGAAGAGGACGGACGGGGGACAGTTTAGACTGAAAAACGCCGTTCTCGTACGGACGGACGGTCGAACGGACGGACGGACGTACTTATGGACGTACTACGGACTCTCGGTTTCCAGGGAGGCGTACACTTAGTACGGCGCCGTTGCGATGCGTTTGTGTGTGTTTTTTTTGGTGAAGGAACACAAAAAGACAGATAAAAATAAAAAGGACAACACGTTGTTGAAGGAAAAACAAACGACAGGATTGCACTGAGCAGGAGGATGGTTGGAGGGAGGGAGGGAGGGACGCTCGCCGTTTTGGCGGGAAAACGATTAGCGGGGTGGGGGGAGGGCTTTATCTGTTTGTTCGTTTTGTTGTTTTGGGGTTTTTGCTTTCACGTTAACCGGACAAGTCACCCGTTACCCTCACCACCGCCCACGTGCCGGGGTGTGGACATGTCACGCCCCCCCAAAGTCGTCTCCCATCAGTTTTCTGTTTACTGGTTGAAACGCTAACCTGGGGAAAGTTCAGACTAGAAGACTTTCCTACCTTTTATGTAGTCGTTACGTCTTCACCAAAGAGGTCCAGGTGTTATTTGGTGAAAAGTCCCATTATTGGCTATTTCCACTACCATAAGCCCTCATAGACAGGAAAAAAACCCTCAGATAAAAGGGTGTACCATATTTTTCTCAGTTTCTTCCCTGTAGAATCCAATTCTGAGATGTACATTTTATGTTTTGCATATTGACCCTTATAGGCGGGAACCCCTTTTTGGCGCACTCCCATATGGGAACCCATTTTGTGTTCTGTACAGTATATACAGTAACCAAAATGCCAAAAATGTGATGGTGTTATATAATTATTTGAAGTTTTCATTACACTTAGGTTAGGATTTAGAAGGTGTTTTTAGAATCGGCCTCAGTCCAAAAAGGGATAATTAGCATAATTGCAAAGCAAATTATGCAAAATACAAAAATGTATGTTGCAGAAATGGATTCTACATGAATGAATATAATAATAGTGTCAAATAACAGGGAAAACCCTCTATAACCAATTGATAAAAGGCTTTGACAAACCTTCCTCAGTTGGTCCTCATGTGTTTTGTCCTTTAGAATCTGTTTTTGCCATATACATTTTTATATTGTGTTAATTAATTAATTAGTATATTTGACACATGGTAATTATCTAATTAATACAATGAACATGCTAATGATTATGCAAAATCTAAAATGTACATTTCAAAAATCAATTCTACAGAAAAAAGAAATACATGAGGATCAACTGAGAGAAGTTTGGTAGACCCTTTTATCAGATGGTTACACTGGTGGTACCGCTGTGGTAGGTATCTGGTAGCGCCAGAAAAAGTGGTACCGCAAAGTAGACATCTTTTCAAATGAAGTCTGAAAACTGTTACCACAGCAGGGAAGTGGTACCACAGGAGCAGTCAGACGGTAACAGTGACAGTCTCAAGTGCTCACCACTGTATGTTTTTTCCCCTGTCTATCAATGGCCTCAATTGAATTGAATTGAATTGAATGGGGTGTTGTGCTTATTCGCTTATTTGCATCGTTCAAAAATCCACTTTTTTTGTATATATCATGTCTCAATGTAAATCGTATCCCACACGGCACACTTTACTACTTATTTCGATGAAAATAAGCGAATCAGCACTAGAAACCCAATGCCCCAATGAGTGCTTACTGCTTATGGTATGGGAAAGAGCCAATATAGAGTATTTCACACAAAATAGCACCTCTTCAGTGAGGGACGTAATATCTACAGATACAGGTAAGAAATCCTTCAGCTGTGAAATTCATCTCTAAGACGTGTGTCAGGTGTGTTGCGTCTTGCTTGCTATAAATAGCGGATCTACAAGCCCCCACACCGCATCACATTTTGTGACGCGTCGTGGCTATTTATGGCAGACGCTGGGCACACACAACCAGTAGTGTGTAACTCGGGCTTTAGTGTGCAAAAGTCAGGCTTTCGCTTTTTTTTTTTTTTTTAGCCGAAGCAAAGTGGGAACGGAAAGCCACAGGGACCCCTCCTCCCCCCTCCTATTCCCTTAAAGAAATATATAACCAGAGATGGACAGAAATAATGACAACAAACGTTGGAATTAATGTTTATGCTACTTTTTTTTATTGCCACTCCGTCGCACCAGCATCTTCCTCTGTTTTTCCTCCTTTTTTTTTTCCTTTTTTAAGGGGAATTCCACCCAGAATAACATGTCCTAAAAGAAAAAAACAACACAGTGAAACATAACATGATGATGTCATCAAGTTGTCTTTTCTCCGAAAAACACAGAATGGCGGGAACTTTGTTTTTGTCCAAACAACCTCTCTAAGGACTATTAATGACAGGGTAAAATGTTGAATGAAAAAATAGGTGGAATTCCACCTTGAACATCTTTTTTTTTTTTTCTTTCTTTTTCCCCCCACTTTTCGGGTTTCTCCCTCCAGTCGGAGAATGCTCATGGTTTCATCACCTGGTTTCTCCTACAAACCATTGTGCTGCTACCTGGAGTGGACCATTCTGCTTCTATGTCTCTCTCTCTCTCTCTTTCTCTCTCTCTCTCTCTCTCTCTCTCTCTCTCTCTCTCTCTCTCTCTCTCTCTCTCTCTTATTCCTCCAATCATATCATTCCATAATTGCATAATTTCTTCCTCTCACCCGTGCTCTCGACTACGGGATTCGCCACAACTCACACAACTGTGTGTGTGTGTGTGTGTGTGTGTGTGTGTGTGTGTGTGTGTGTGTGTGTGTGTGTGCGTGCGCGTGTGCGCGTGCTATCATCTCTGTTGGGTGGAAAGTTAAACCTCACAATTATGGTCCAAAACGCATTCTTAACGGCAACAACATCTGCAAAGCTCACAACACGGTGTGTCTTTGCACATATGCTATTTTTCCATCCTCCTTTCCCATGTGATGGTGGCGCTGTGGTTATGATGATCAAGGAGAGGATGTTGGAAGGGGAATTTCATACTAAATCTTTTCTTACCGTTTTGAAGACAAACTATTCCATTTGTCACTGCGGGGGAAAAGTTGTGAAAATTGTGCGTTTACTGTCCTTGGGCATCAAACACTAGAAGAATTATTATTATGTTTTTATATGAGACGTTACTCCATGGTGTGGTTTTTGCCTGTAACTCTTCTGGATCTAGTGATCTGACGTTAGAGCTCGCACCATGCAGGTGAAAAATAGCAGGCGTTCACGGCTCATAGCGTGCCACTCGTGAACAGGCGTGAACACCTGCTATTTTTCAATACCAGTTAAAACACCAAAAGTACAGTGCAGAATGGTTTAATTTACAAAAACAAAAACAAAAAAATACCCCAAAACAAGTTTCAATACAGAGATACAGTATATATATGTACAAGGTTCAGTTTGGTTTACTGTGTCTTTTTGCTCTTAACTCTATACCAGCCGTAGACGAGTTTGGGCGAGTTAGCCCCGCCCCCAAAACAAAATGGCCGCCAAAAAAGTAAAAAAAAAAAAAAAAAAAAAAAAAAAAAAAAAAAAGATTGGCTGGGGAAAAGTTAATAATGGATCTAATGTGTCCCTGATACTGATTAACTGAACCACCTTGGCTTTTTGACATCAGACACGAATGTGTCCTCTGATTCGCCCGTAACAATTGGCTTCACGTCCCGAAAAACAGCCCATTTTACAAGCTCACGTGTGTATACCCTTTGCAAATCTGCTAGTTTTGTTGTTTTTTTACGACCGACTATACATCATATAAGGCAGGAGGAGGAAGGAGATGTTTGTACGTGAGCTGAGGAGTACGACGAGGAGGAGAAATTGCACTTACCCACAGGAATATACTATACTTTTTTATGTCCCGTCTTATTTCTTTGACTTTGTTTTCAAGCCTTATTGAGAAAAAAAATCCGCTACGATGATGTGATGCCTGCTTTAGCCAATTACTGTGCTGTTTTTCTATTATTTGACTTTGTCTTTTTTGTATTATTTTTGGGTGGGGAGAGGATGGGGTTTATGGTGGAGGTTGTCAAGTCAAGATATTCTGATCTGTTCATTTTCTGCTCCCCATTGTCGTCATCATCAGCGTCATCTCCATTCTGAATCGTACTGTAGCTGTCACTACAACAGAGTACAAACATGTACAGTCATATGACATGTTGGATTTCAGCTTCCCTACCAACCCGTTTATTATTATTTTTTCATTTTTTATTTTCCAAAGGAATGCTTTGCATCCAAATGTGTGGATGTTTAGTGAATTTGTGACACAATTAACTCGATGTCGATACAAAAAATAAAATAAAAATAAAGTCCAGTTTCTCCAGCGGTTTTGGCGGACTCTAGTGGCAGAGCAGGTTGTTGTTATGTCCGAGGGAGATATACGCTTGGACATTGACTTGATGTGCTGTACTGTCTGCTATGCTATTGACCGTTGCTATATTTTCTACATTTCTCCCCTCTGTTGCGTCTACTTTGATGCTGCAGCTGTTTCCGTGTGTGTGTGTGTGTGTGTGTGTGTGTGTGTGTGTGTGTGTGTGTGTGTGTGTGTGTGTGTGTGTGTGTGTGTGTGTGTGTGTGTGTGTGTTGGTGGAGGGAGATCCAGTGCAGGGCTATGTCCAAAAACTGTTATTTTTCCAGGATTAAGAAAATAATAAATTAAATTAAATCACACCTGTGTTTAGTGATGGGTGTTCTCATGGTGCCCCCATTTCATTGTCAGTGGCAATGAAATATTGCCACTGACAATGTGGCAATGGCATTTGACTTAATTGACTAAATTCTCCATTTGTTGTTGCTGGTGTGTAATGTTTGTGTTGGGACAAGAATCTACACTATGGCTGGATATAGCAGATCAACAGGAGATTGTAGATCTGCTACATCTGTGTGACGCTATGGTATGATCTAGAAGGGCATTCATTTACAACAAAAAAGTAATATGCGCCCACAGAGTAGCTGGAAAAATTCTGGCATTGATACATCTGCAGAAAAGTCCTCTCTGATTGTATTAAACAATGTTAAACTCAACAATATTACAGCTGTAAGGAAAACTTGAATTATTCTCTTTCTATCTATCAAAAAAATTCACCATAGAAACTTTATGAGATACTTTATTGCCACTGCTGCCAAGATGATTTAGCCCGTACGTGTCGGGGTATCAGGAAGCCTTGGTATCAGGAAGCCCAGGGTCCTTTCAAGTGTTAAAATATTCATCATGTGAATTAGCCCAAGTCTATACAACTAGAGAATGTAGAAGATTTAATGGTCATTTTGATATGTATGTTTGACTGTTTTGTTTCCCCAAATTTAGCCTGGAATTGGTGACAAAAGCAAAAATATATCTTTAGTTTTGGGGTCTTTGGGGCTAAAATGTCATCAAATGGCAGTCCTCTGTGGCTCAAATTCTGAATAAATAGGTGTCAAAATGGTTAGGTCTTATGCTTACTTTTATCTTGAAATTAAATTAATATCACACAGACTTTAGTTCAGCCTTTAGTCTTGGCCCTCACAATATTTTATGATTGGCCACCCCTGATCTAGATGAAGGGGAAACTATACATGCATAGTCTCTATAGTGTGAACCTCCAAGGGATCACGGTCAACTAAGTAATGTAGTGTGGTCAGTCGACCGTGCGTTGCGTTCATTGCAGACCTCAGTATTGAACCTAGAGGCATCCATTATCTCTCTCTCTCTGTCGGTCGTTGCAGCATATTGATGCAGTACACCCATATATCTCTCACCCTCATCATCCACCACATGACCCACACGCCCATTCTCTGACATCATCATCTGTTATCCAATCGTGATCAAGCACCGGGGAAAGGGGGGGTGGGGTGGTACTGAGTGGTATAGGCTAGGAAGATGTTAACTTTTGTTTGGGGGAGGGGATGGGGACGGGGGGGGGGGGCTCTGCTGGGGTCAAAGTGTCCCGTATTTGTATTTTTACTGAAAAAGAAAAAAAACAAACTTAAGAGAGACTTGTAAATATGTTTAAAAATGAGACACAAATTCAAATAAAGACGTTATGAAAAGTGAACAGAATAATAAATGAGTCTCCCTGTGATTTCATTTTTAAGGGACCAAGCAGTCCACGAGGTCCCTTCTTGTTTTTGTCAATTTTTCCTCTTCTTCTTCTTCTTCTTCTTTTTCTTCTTCTGTTGTGGCTGAACTGTGCAGTCGGTTTTCGTGAAACTCTGTAATCTGATAGAGGGTGATGCCAAACCCTGATGATGTGAAGCCCATGACCATTGGCCAGATGGTACGTGGCACTAAACTTTGAGCACTCATAACTCATGAACTGTTTGACCGTTGGCAAAGTAGCATTGCCAACGGTCAGTATGCAGTCATAAGTAGACGCATAGGTTACATTAACTTTTAGCTGACCTGGCAACTTGAATTATATGAAAAGCAGCTAAACTCCCTGAGCTCCTACAATCTTTGATACATGGAAATCTACATCTGAACTTTGGTCCCATACGGCCATGGTCCCGTCTTATCGCTGCTTGCAGCTATATTTTTTATTTCAAATAGTCTGTGTATCTGAGGTCTCAGACAGTCACTAACCGCTGGTTTCTGTCAGTGACTTGGATTCCATAACAAGACACCATGATATCGTCTTTGAAATCACATACTGTATGTTGTAAGCTTGCAGATATGCTATTAATAATTTAAGGATGGAAAGACAATAGAGTTCTGCCGTGACGTTAAAGCGCCCGGAAAGAGAAGTGAGAAGTCTGTTAATTTTCTTCATTGACTTTTCCAAAAAGTGTTCATATAAAGAAGATTATGTCACAGACAAATCCAACTGAAGTCAGGAGAAATCATGACAACAAACACAATGTTTTGGGACTATCAAATAATTAGTAAGAAGGAAACATTTTTCCCCCTTCCTCTTCCCTTACTAATTATTTGTTTGTTCCAAAATATTGTTTGTTGTCATGATTTGTCACGGACTGAGTTGGCTTTGTCTGCGGACGTAATCACCTATATGAAAGGTCTGTGGGTGTTTTGTGCAAAATAGTCAAACGAATAATGTTTAGACTTTAGAAGCATCCTCTATGAAGACCAGGGGTGTAGTGGAGGGGGGACGCGGGGGGGGCGGCGTCCCCCCACTTCTCACATCTAAATAATTTTTGGGTCTGAAAAAAATCATTAGCATGGCGAAATACTTCTTGATGACATCATCAAGATGTGTTTCACCGTGTTAAAATAATAAAAAAATAATAATAAAATGGGGGGAATTCCCCTTTAAGAGGCGTCCCCCCACTTCTAAAAGTACCACTACAACACTGGTGAAGATCAATGTGGTCTCAGCAATTCCATAAAAGCAAAGTTCAAAGCCTCTGGGTGTGTTTTTTATTTTTGCAAAGTGAGCTTTTTAATCTTCATATGGATTTTGGGGTGAGACGGTGCAATTTAATTCCAGAAGCAATGGTCCTCATGAGTTCCCCCGCAAAACGAATCGTGGAATTAAAGATGAGGATGCAATTTGTTTTCATGGCTTCTCTCAGCTCTGTGCCCCTTGGATTTCTTTTCACATTATTGCATTGATGTACGGTACTGGATAGAAATCTGACAATCAAATATTCCGTTATTCGAAAATGGAACCGATAGTTATACTGTGGCCCGCTATACTGTACAATGTTTCATAATGATGTAACACTTGGCTTACATGTTACTTGGCTTACCAATGCCAGACAGTGCTGTACACAGACAGACAAAGTACAGTATTACACATGGCAGTGATTAGGATCTTCAGCCATTGGTAAGCAGACACCATACTGTACTCTACTACACTGTATGTGTAATTGGATTAATCTTTTGTCGACCTACATGTCTGCATTTCCTGATTAGATGATGGCAAATATTTGTGTTGTCTGTTTGATCACATGCTCCATGCTAGTGTTACGCTGCGCATACATGATGTACCGGTCTGTCTACTGTATTTTTGTGATTTATAAAAAAAGAAAGGTCAGGAGAGGGGGAAGAGGTTGGGGTCGCCGACCTATAAAAGGTTTTAAAGGCGTGATCTAGGTCGCAAAAATGACCTAGATCATTTTTGATCTCGCTGTCTCTCGAGCCAAAGGTCAAGTTTACATTAAAGCTAAAGTAAACTTGACCTGGAAGTTTGCCCATGCCTAGATCCGGCCCTGGGGTGGGGGGTCCACTCCCTCCAAACCTGACCCAACATTTGTTGTATCTGTCTCTCTCTCTCTCTCTCTCTCTCTCTCTCTCTCTCTCTCTCTCTCTCTCTCTCTCTCTCTCTCTCTCTCTCTCTCTCTCTCTCTCTCTCTCAGACCACCCTGCAGTAGTAGGCTATTATTATTATTAGTGCACATCCTACTGTAATATCCTTTAGTGCCTTGCGTTGACTTCTCCTCCTCTCTGTCGTGTCGTATAGCGACTCCAGCTGTAAAGCATTACCGTACAGTATTACTATAGGGCCGGATTTAAGACCACAGAGGAAACCGTTTACAGTGCGCTGTAAATGTTTTATCGCTCTTCCAGACCGAATGGTTGCCGTCAAATATTTAGTTTGAGCGGTTGCCAGAGCCACGGTGTCCTGCTGCTGCTGCTGTGTGTGTGTGCGTGTGTGTGTGTGTGTGCGTGTGTGTGTGTGTGTGTGTGTGTGTGTGTGTGTCAGGGGCGGATCTAGGCATGGGCAAATTGGGCATGGGGGGGCAATGCCCCTAAATGCCCAGGCTGCCCCACCAAACATGATGCCATGCAAAACAACCCAATAGGCCGATATTACAAATTGCTTATATTTAAAATGATTTGAAACACTACTACTGCTACTACTAACTAACTACAGCTGTGTCACCACTAAACCAACAGCATTTCATTATTGAAAACAGCAAACTCTCTGAGTCAGACTTTTAGCTTTATGCATGCTGCGTGTCTGTTGCAACTTCAACAACAACTGATGTTATTATTGATGCTTTACTTGACTAATAAAAGTTCTGTAACTGAAAATGGTATGGGTGCTTACAGACGGCGAGTAATAAATCACGCATTCTAATTCATTTTCAATGGGACCGGCGTTTTGTGCTCAGAAAACGACCTGTGATAAAGAGAGTGTGTAACACCAGTCGTTTATCGTGCGGTGTCACTGATTTTTGTTACGCGCGTGCTCGTGATGTTTTTGAAAGCTCAATCCAGTGAGCTTTTTAAAACGCCTGGCGATTTTCTTTATGTCCGCACCGCAGAGAGAATCGAGAATCGCCGCATTTATGCGGACGTTTATCGTTGCCCTTTAATGTATAACCAGGTTGGTGGTCTGGTGGAGGCTTTCTAACTCAGAGTTAGAAAGCCTGAAAATGACTCCCTCAACAATCCCTGTGGGTCACTTTGGAAACAAACGCTACAATGCACTGTCAAGGTCACTGTGACCTGGAGAGTGTTTGTGTGGGCAGTGCTTTGACCTTAAAATGAACTGTCTTTTCGTCATAGTTTTTCGACCAAAACACCAGTGTTTGTGTCATCATGTGCTCTGCAGGCCGTGTTCACGTGTTCAAATGATTTGACAACGAAATCCAGTCCCCCTCTTTTCCTAGAGAGAGCAGGGTGACTCTACACCTGCTATCAATGATGTCAGACTGTTGCTCCGTCAGCAAAACCCAAGGAAGGCCGCAGGGCCTGATGGTGTGTCGTCCACCCAAGGTTATTATAGTTATGGATTTTTGATTTTTAGTTTAGTTTTAGTTAGTTTTGACATTTTATTTTCTAATTAGTTTTAGTTCGTTTTTAGACCGGATTTGTTTTTATTTAGTTTTTATTTTGGTGAAAATATTTAGCTTTAGTTTTAGTTTTTTTTCCTGTGCTTTGGTTGTCAGGTATCCAGGTATCCTATAGGATTTAAAAAGTAGAAAACGGTTGGTATTCAACCCTTGCTTTGAGTTTCTTAGTAGATTGGATGATTCCACTCTCCCACAAGAACACAATTTTTACCCCCAGTGTTTATGGAACTCAGTAGTGGATAGAAGATCTAGAAGCATCTCCTCCTCATGCTGGTCACCAACACATTTTGAATTTAAAAGCTTTATAAAAACTATAACTAAGGGTATTTTGGGTATAATTTCAGTTAGTTTTAGTTAGTTTTCTGAACCCACATTACAGTTTTAGTTTAGTTTTTTTGCATTCATTTTTAGTTTTTATTAGTTTCAGTTAACTCAAATGTTTTTTGAATTCTAGTTTTCATTTTTTAGTTAGTTTTAGTTAACTATTATAACCCTGCGTCCACCACCTTAAAAGGAACCCTGCCTAATGAGACAAATATGGATAATACATTATAACGTTCCATACTATGTTATATACTACAGCTCTTCTGTGACGTCATCACTGTGACAGGTCATGTGACAGGCACAGTCAAATGGCGGCCCCATGGGATAAAAACCTTAACTATGAAGAGCTTATTCTATGTGTTTTAAATGTTCAATTCTAGTTATAGAGGGCAAGTATAATGTATTTATCCATATTTGGCTCATTAGACAGGGTTCCTTTTAAAACACTGTGCTGACCAACTAGCACCTAAGTCTTAGGTCTATTTTCAATTGGTCACTGCAACTCTGTATTGTGTCTGTTTTAAATCTGCTGTGATTGTCGTAAATGGAAAGCCACATTAAACGTCTAAATAGTTAACTTTCATTATTTGGTAGGTTTAAACTATTTCACAGAGCTCTTAAAGCGCAGCTTGCTAATGACTGGCAAATAGCATTCTTTACTGGTCAAGACTTGCCAGATTATATCTTTTCCTTGTAGACAGGCTGTTTGACCTCCAACTGATGTTTTAGTCTCATGGACTTTAGGTAGCTTGTACCTAAAGTCTCAGGTGGACTTTAGGTAGCCTGTACTTTTCCAGTCCACTCACACACACACACACACACACAGACACACACACACCCACACTCACACATGCAGGTATAGAGACACACCCACACCTACTGTTTGTAATATATTAGGGGTGGTCAGTTTGAGACGGACACAGGCACGGGGGCAGACACTAGGACACACAGACACGGAGGGATGCAGGGTGACTCAGCCAGGGTCACTCTCTCTCTCTCTCTCCTCGATGCATTGCCAACTATTACCTGCTGTTAAGATGTCTGTCCTTGACTTAGTCAAGTTATCTGCTCGATTGACAATAAAAAGACCACGATGAGACAACAAGAACCATTTGCCTGGTTGTCCCTTCCTTCCTGATGAGATGATGCACGCACAAATAAGACCGTTTGTCCGGGCCCACCCCCGTGGCGCCCGGACCGCACCCGATGACCGCGATGCCATGCAGCACCAGAAACTTCACAGTGGCGAGTCTAGCCGGAGAAGTCTTCAATAGTTCAACCTTTTTTTGATGGTGAGTTGATTACTATCTGATTAGGTTTGAGCTAATCAACAAGGACCTAGGACTTTTGAGTTTTGTTTGTGGGTGCTGTCCGTGGTATTGGGGTCTAGGGTGCCGAGTGTCAATTAGGGAAAAGACAACCATGTTTATTGAATGAATGATGTGTGAATGCATACATAGAGTATGATTTAAAAAAAAAAAAAAAAAAAAAAAAAAACGCAATATTTAAAAAATGATTGGCGGAAAATAGGCGTTTCCGAACATTGCTTTATTTTTGCCTATCGAAAAAAGACGAGATATGAAATATGAAATATGAGATATAGGAAACAGAGAAATGACTTGAGATCGGTAAACTAGGCCGATGGATGTGCAAAGTGAGGGATTTTTAGAGTTTTTTCATTATTCATATTTTATTACAGTGTGCCTGACGTATTGCATCATGTTTGTTTGGTGCGTTTATAATAATAGGTCTTTTGAAAAATTGTAAATGTACAATTTTCGTCACACTGGCTATATGATATGAATAACTCTTACTTTTGCAATAGTGTGTTTGCACGTGAAGTCACGCGGACAGGCCTGAGGTGTTGTTTTAGATACTGATGGGACGTTTCGCGTACGTGATGATAGGGTGCTAATACTTTTGTTTGGGGGTTTTGTCGGAACATTTAAAATGTTGATGTAAACGGACCATTTGAAAGATTAGTATTGGGTTTTCAGATCGCGGCCCGGATCGCTTCCAGGAGCCGAAATGATGGACGGAATTTGGGCGTGTACATGTTCATTGGTTCCAAAATTTTAGACAGTCTGTTCGGTTTTTTCCTGCTTCATTCCGTGCCATAAGGCTGATTATCGCTGATCAATAGATGTAGGATTTTCGGCTATGGCGTGTGTGGTCGCGGTGAATTTCTGTTTGAGTTTGCAGTTTGGTGACATTTAAGCGTCGCTTTGGCATGTGGCGTGCCTGAATTTTTGTATAAAAAACCCTTGAGAAAGAGAAAGAGAATGAGAATAAAGAGAAAAAGAGGAAGAGAAAAGAGAATATGATTGAGTAAAAGTAGAAATTAGGTTTTTAATTGTGTACGCGCGATATTTTTGATATGTAGTTACTGTTCTGTTTTTATTTGGGGGGTTTATACGTTTTGTTTGTCCGTTTTCGTTGCGTCTGTAGTGGCCTCTTTTTGTCATTTCTGTTTGTTGGTCGGGCCAAACTTTTTTTGAACTTTGCCTTTTCTTTTTGTGTAGATTATGTATGGTATTGGATTGCTACAGTACTTTGATATAAGTGCTTTTACTGTGTCGAGTGTGGAGTCAAAGTAAATTAGTCTGCAATAGTGATCGATAATAGCTCGTCTATTAACTTCGGGATGTCATTGTATATTCTGTGGGATCAAAGGCTTTTTGAAATAGTGGCTACGACAAACCTCATCTTGATCGATTTAAAGTATTTTTTCGGTGTATTTGTGGTGCTGTAATATCGGCACATCGGTTTACGCGTTATTTCTTTCTTTTTCATTCCCGTTTTTCCTTGAGTTAAACAGTGGCCTGTATGATGGCAGTTGGGCGGAGAATGGTCTGAGCTGTGGTTGCCCTAGGCAACGGTGGATGGCTTGTTTTAGGCGTGTCTTCGTGTGGCCCATGGGATGACATGACATTCCATGGGGGGTGGTGGTAGAGTAGAGAGCATGAGACACCGCAGTGAGAAGCGTTTTGTCATTGGATGGTTGAGGCCTAAAGGGTACTTTTGGCCTCAAAGGGAGGAGGTTTATTGAATATAGTGAGTAGAAACATTAATTCTAATAATAATTTTTTAAAAAAAAGGAAAAAAAATAGGAATATAAATAATAATAAATAAAAGATAATAATAATAAATAATAATAATAATGTGGAAATAACTAAAATTGGCATAATGAAACAATACTCCGTACAATAGGTATGGATCTCTTACAACAAAGGAAAAGTGGTTCGAATGAGTCAAATTAGGAAAAAAACAGTGAATGGTCTCTATGAGTGATTTAATTTTAGAACACTAAATGTTAAATAATAAACAGAAAATCTTGAATCCTATATAGTAACTATGGTGTGAGAGTGGACTGAGTGAATGGATAGAGAATAGTATCTTTTTATATGAGTTTGGAATGTTGTCTTAGGAAAGTGAATATTAATACTAAACTATCTTGTTTTCTCTGTCTTTCAAACATCCGGGGCGTGGCCGTTTGGCCACACACACACACACCGAGCCTCGAGGGGAGCCAAGCTACAGCCTATCAGATGAGGAGGGTCTCAGGTCAACGCCCAGAGGCCGCGTCTGAATGCAGAGCAGTGGACACTACAGATGACACCCAAGATACCGTCTGGACTGACGCTGCAACTTGCAACAGAAACAGTTTGAGTTTGGCAACCCTTGGTAGTTTGATAAGACTATTAGTATTAATAATTCAGTTTGGAATGAAAGTTGGCAGGTGAAAATAGGTTGTCCAGAAAAACATGCTAGGGTGAGAGACAGCATGACTCGCTCTGTTGTCGAGCTTTTTTATTTTCAGTGGCTGAATGGTTTGGAGCATATTTTGCGAGAACGGAATACGTGATTGATTATTAAACACGTTTCCTCCTTATTGTTCCTAAGCCTGAAGACCCAGGGCAAGTTTGGTCGGCTAGTTTAGAAATGGGCAAGGCAGTTTATATAGAAATGTTATCTGGACAATGTATGGCACTTGGTGTATGAGTGGCAGTGTTGGGAAATATTGCTTCGGAAAGTAATATTTGCCATTGATTATCAGTAATATATATATTGCTAATATATTAGTAATATGTCCCAACACTGATGAGTGGCGTGAATGTAGGCGTGGAGTTAGGAGAAGGAAGTATGAGAAAAAAAAAAAAAAAAAAAGAAAAGAAAGAAAGAAGTATGAATGTATGTGTGTCTGAATGTCTGAATGATTTGAGTGCATGGATGAATGAATGATTGAATGAATGATTGAATGAATGAATGAATGACAGAATGAATGGCTGAATGAAAGAGTGAATGGACCAAACGAATGGATGAACACATGGATGGTTGAGTGTGCAAATGAGTGAGAATGCGGAAACCACAAGTTGTAGACACGATTTGAAAGGGAAGATCGACAATAGGAATTCTAGTGCGTAGTATAACTATTGAAGTATTACAAGTCAGAGAGTAATTAAATTAACGAATAAGTGTGACTGTGGAAGGATGTGACTGAGTGAATGTGGAATGAAATGTGAGAGATGAGTGATGTTATGGAATGAATGATTTGGGAAGAAAAGAAAAGAAAGATGGATGAATGGTGGACAGAATGAGTGGTGTGTAGAGTGTAAGAGGTGATGGAATGAAGTTACTAGGGCAGATTAAGTATTTGGGAAAAAAAAAAAAAGTTGCTGATGGAGACCATTGTCTATTGTTGAAAAGTAAATTGTAAAACAAAGTAATAGTTTCAAAAAATGAGAATAAATTCTAGTGTAATGCAGTTTGGTTAGTGTAGAGTAGGTACCAATTTGAGATTGAATGATTAGTTTGGAGTCTGATGTCTGTGCAGCAATCGCAAGGATTATTTTAGGAACTGGTGAATTGGTGTGAGTGTAACAATTATTGGACTCAGTGCACGGAAAAGTTTTCTAAGGGGAGTGTCACGTGACGACGTGACACAACGCGCTCTTTAAGACAGGAGAAGTGCATGGGTGTATTGGGAGTCTGCAGACCCAGTTGCCCTCGAGTATCTAGTAGCTTTTGAGCTGAGAGGGACGGAGTTGACCCCCACGCGGATGTGTGGACCTTTTCGCTGTGGCGTGTAGTCTAGAGCCATAGTTGGAATAATTGGGTTAAAACTATTTGCCCCTCAGCCTATATCCACCTTTTGCCAGCCTTGTCGATTTGAGTGGACATCAAGTGTGTATTACTAATAATTGGCCATTTAAACTAAAGTAAAGTAATGTGTGACTGGCAATGTATTTAGATGATCAATGCTGGACAAACAACCAGCTGCAGTGATTTCAAATTCTTGTGCTAAAAACATTTTTTTTTTAAATAGAATAGTATAGTTAGGTTAGGTTAGGTTAAGACAGTAACATAGATGGTCTCTGTGAGCGGAAATTGACAAGTACGGAAATTTTTGGGCCCTACATTTAAGTGAATGTGGAAGATATATCATTATAAATCCAACATTATTGTTTTCACCGCAGTATAGACAATATTTTTTAGTATATGATCTCATTTTGTATTGAATGAATGGACTTTGTGTGGTTGTGTGATTTAAAGCAAGTGAGTGAATGAGTGAATGGGTGAGTCAGTGAGTGAGTGAGTGAGTGAGTGAGTGAGTGCAGTTTGTGATTGAGTGATAGTGTGTTTGTTCTGTTTCATTTTAACAAGACAGCAGTAATTACACGTTCACAGAACGTCTGAGGCAGGACTGGTCATGCAGTTAGTATTGTAGTAAAATTCCATTTGTGTTCGTCCGAAGGGGGTCAAATTCTCCCTGGAGGAACACATTTCACTGTAAGAGTCATTTCATTTCATGCTTTTATTTTTCATTGTTAAGTGATAATTGCAGTCAGATTGTTTTTATTGTTTGTTAATTCCAAAAAGCTAAAGTTACCAACAATATATCTTTTGAGTTTTCTTTATTTTTACTTTTGTTTTGCTATTTTCAATGTTCATTTTGCTTTGTTATGTTGTCTCAAATCATGTTATGTTGTCTCTATCATTTCATATTAAGTTTTGTCTTGTGTTCATGTTTCCGATTGATTATTCATTGTCATTATTAGTTAGGATGTTAAAAGTTATACACACATTTTTAGTATGTTCTTGACCAAAGGGCGGACGTTTAAAGTGGCTTTTCGAAAGTGTCGCTACACTTTGTCGTGTAGCGAAGGGCGGAATGTCGTAAATGGAAAGCCACATTAAACGTCTAAATAGTTAACTTTCATTATTTGGTAGGTTTAAACTATTTCACAGAGCTCTTAAAGCGCAGTTTGCTAATGACTGGCAAATAGCATTCTTTACTGGTCAAGACTTGCCAGATTATATCTTTTCCTTGTAGACAGGCTGTTTGACCTCCAACTGATGTTTTAGTCTCATGGACTTTAGGTAGCTTGTACCTAAAGTCTCAGGTGGACTTTAGGTAGCCTGTACTTTTCCAGTCCACTCACACACACACACACACACACAGACACACACACACACACACACACACACACACACACACACACACCCACACTCACACATGCAGGTATAGAGACACACCCACACCTACTGTTTGTAATATATTAGGGGTGGTCAGTTTGAGACGGACACAGGCACGGGGGCAGACACTAGGACACACAGACACGGAGGGATGCAGGGTGACTCAGCCAGGGTCACTCTCTCTCTCTCTCTCCTCGATGCATTGCCAACTATTACCTGCTGTTAAGATGTCTGTCCTTGACTTAGTCAAGTTATCTGCTCGATTGACAATAAAAAGACCACGATGAGACAACAAGAACCATTTGCCTGGTTGTCCCTTCCTTCCTGATGAGATGATGCACGCACAAATAAGACCGTTTGTCCGGGCCCACCCCCGTGGCGCCCGGACCGCACCCGATGACCCGATGCCATGCAGCACCAGAAACTTCATGATCATTCCTCTCCTTTAGAAAAATAACAGTTGCTGTCTTACCCACTGTTTCTGGGTTGTTTGTGCACAACCCTGAAACAACCCACTCCCTGTCATGGTAAATTGAATTCCTTACCTGCTCGTGAACACACTGCTCTGTAAACCTAAACCAGTGAGTCTGCATTGACCTGGTGTTGCCAGTAGGGGGGAGTACAGTGCTTCTGTATCGGAGGCAGATCATTGTGTTGCGTTTAATCAGTATATTTTTCATACATTTGCATCGTCAACATGAGATAGATTTTAGGGGGCTTAAAACGACCTTATTTGCAAAAATGATTAACCCTTTGCCCCCTGAGCAGTGGTGGGAAAAGCACTAAATCGTTTTAAGAAAAAGTAGCCCACTAATAGGCCTAGGCCCTACTGCAAATATAAAACTCAGCTAAAAATATGGAATTGAAAATGTACTTCAATGCAAATGTATTTTTAAATGGCCAAAATGTATAGTGTTGAATGTTTTCTAATCCATATAAAAGGTAATTAATAGTGTAGTAACATATTAATTACTTAGTTACTTACTAATAGATAAGTACATTACATATACCTCAAAAATGTACTTAGGTAGCCTACAGTAGTTGTGTAAAAGTGCCACCCCTGAGTAGGCCTAATACCTGTAATTATGTTTGACTTATTGGTTAAGCCTTCCATTATTAGTAATCATGTAATTCCTGCTCCACTGTACAAACTTTTAAAATGACATCTGTCGTGTGTGTGTGTGTGTGTGTGTGTGTGTGTGTGTGTGTGTGTGTGTGTGTGTGTGTGTGTGTGTGTGTGTGTGTGTGTGTGAGAGAGAGAGACAGAGAGAGAGACAGAGAGATAGATATTCACATGGTTCAGTTGTTTAATAGGCGGATGGACTGGTTCAGTGTGTTTATACTATAGGCCTATGGTCTGTGGAATCAGGAATAAAGGCTCTATCTATGTAAGCCAGGATGAAATGGGATTAATACAAGACAGCTGTGAAGCCCTGTTGATGGCGGGATGTTTGTGTAGACGATGGAGGAAGTTCGTCCAAGTTTATCCAAGTTAGCATACACATATATACAGTGTGTTACATTCAGAACTAACAAAACACATGGCAGTGTGTGCATGTGCATATCTTGTTACTTACCGAGCCGTCTCAAATGGGGGGGGGGGGGGGGTGTGAACCGCGATTGTGGCACACGGTTTATGGCTGAAACAAAAGCGAAAGCGTGAGTTTTAGCACACTACTGACATGGTGGATATTGAATATATATAGCAAAAAATGACATTTGGAGTGATGGAAATAGGTAGATTTGAAATCAATCTGCAACTGCGGTGTAACTGTTGCAACGTTTTTATAACTGTCTATTATAAATATTCTTTTAATATTCTTTTCATAACCGTCGCGACCGTTTTGCATAACGGTCGATGGTTATAAGGTTACGTTTAAAGGGGAATTTCACCCATTTTCAACATTTTACCATGCCATTAATATACAGTACCTTACAGATGTTGTGTGGACATGATAAAAAAGTTCCCCCCAGTCTGTGTTTCCTAGAAATGGAGGTCTGAAAATAATGAAACACAAGTTGATGATGTCATCCAGTTGTGTTTCACCATGTTAATGATTTTTCTAATAGAACTTTTCTTTCTAAAAGTGTATATGGAACCATTTGTACGCTATCAGAAAAAAATCTTGAAAATGGGTGGAAATCCCCTTTAAGGGGCTTACAGACGGCAAGTAATAAATCGTGCATTCTAATTCATTTTCAATGTTTTGTGCTCAGAAAACGACCATCGATAAAGAGAGCGTGTAACATCGGTCGTTTATCGCACGGTGTTTAGTGATTTGTGTTGCGCGCGTGCTCGTTTCATGCACACGCGCGCAATGTTTTTGAAAGCTCAATCCAGTGAGCTTTTTAAAACGCCTGGCGTTAATCGACAGGCGATTTTCTTTATGTCGGCACTGCAGAGAGAATCGAGAATCGCCACGTTTATGCGGGCATTTATTGTTGCCATCTGGAAAGCCCTATAAGCATAGGTTTTATGTGTAGGGTTAGGTCCTAAGCCATGTCGTCAGTAAAACCTGCCTAAAACCTAGGCATAGTTTTAGTGAGGTCATGTTTAGGGTTAGAGGTTAAGGTTAGGTTTAGGCATTATTCCCCAGTGTTCTCCCAGTTTGGGAAGTGTCCATTTGTTGCTGAAAGGAACAAGGAGGAGAGAAAGTCCTTCTGTGTGTGGGGGAAAAACTGAACTTATTCTCAGTCAGACGGACAGTCGGACGGACGGACATGTGGACAGTGAAGTTACTGGAAAATGTGATCTGTGAGAATTGCAGTTTAATGCAATGACTCTGCTAACACTCGGACAGGCTGAGTACTTAAACAGTTGTGTAGAGACAGAAACAAATGTGAAGGGAGAGATTGTAAATTGGCTACCGTATTCCCAAACCCATGGTTCTGGTGGTTATATGACAAGTGGGCCCCCAAATAATTGGCAAAACACAAAAATGTGAAAATGTAAATGATATTGAATTAAAAAATAATAATAATAACTTTTTTTTATAGTAAATCTGCTGTAGTGCTGGGCCCCATGGTTAAGTGGTGTGCTCCACGGTGGAGGTATTGAGACGCAAGCAGAGCAACACATATGTCAGACCAGCGCATGTCGGGAGCAAAATGTTTGCACCCCGAAAAGGTTTGGGAACCACTGCTGTGGATCTCTGTTTCCTTTCATGATCCATGATCATAACCCTGTCATTGCCAGCTGTCTGTTTTTCTCACACACTCTCTCCCTTTCATGAGAGAAAAGTCCACGGTGGGATTCTCTGGGGAGACACGGAGGACACTTTCACACGTCTGAAAATATGTTTTTCAGTTGCCGTATGAGAGAGCGCTAATAAGCGCTTCCAGCAATGCGGCGTGCGTATGTACAGACGCACAGACGCGCTATACGACCACAACTTTCAACTCAAGACACCCTGATGTTGGGAGAGGAGGGTGTGGAGCCTGGCCGTGATTGTGCAGTAGTAGCATATTCTACATGCATGCGATGTGGTCTGGCAGCTTAGACCACATCGCATGCATGGTATATGTTCACATCCGTCTTGTGGTCTTGTTGGTGTAAAAAGGAGGGGAAAAAGGGAGGGGTCCTGGCGCAGACCCCTGCGGAGCTCCGGTCAATTAACTACAGGGTCACTGAGGCATACTTGACCTGGTTTGATTCCTGATTTCACACACTCACACACTGTGTTTGTTGGTGAATGTAAATGCACAGACTGCCCCACCACACATGATAGCATGCAAAACAACCCAAGATATTTCAAATTAAGGTGCTTATATTTAAAATGATTTGAGATACTACTCCTGCTACTAACTAGTTGTGTCACCACTAAACCAACAGCCTTTCATCATTGAAAACAGAAAACTCTCTGAGTCAGACCTTTAGCTTTATGCATGCTGCGTGTCTGTTGCAACTTCAACAACTGATGCTTCACTTGACTAATAAAAGTCCTGTAACCGAAAATGGTATGGGTGCGGTATGGGGTGCGCCCCCATACCATTTTCTCTTGCCCCCCAATTGGGAAATGTTACATCCGCCCCTGTGTTAAGGAATACTTGACCACTACCTTCCAAGAGGTCGCCGCAATTGACCCAAATTTAGTTTTTTTTTTTTTTTTTTATATATATATATATTCTCCAAAACAACCCTCCAAAAGGTATATAGTATACGAACCACTGAAGTGTCTGCTCCACTGTGTGTAGATCCTGAAAACAGTGTAGCCCTATCCACGGTCTGTTGACATATCCAAATGAACGTTAAAATTCATTATCGGTACTCTCTACACATACGCTGTGTGTGTTCATGTATATCAGTGGTTTTCATTCAAACTCTGAGCCTGAGGTACAGCTGGGAGCAAGTGACAATTAAGCTAGCTATATATCATACCATTCTAAATAGTCCCACTGACCCATTTCCCGAGGCCCATTCTACAACGGCACCTTCTAAGTCAGAATATATCTTTGTTTGTGCAAATGAAGGACCCCCAAAATGATATTAATTGGGCAGATGACCAGATGATCTTTCAATGATCTGAAAGGGTTTTGTGCCAGGGACCCACAGAAGAGAGAAGATTTGAATAGGCATTAAATACGAAGCAAATTCTGAGGACATTCATTGATCAAAACAGTGACACAAATGCTTGTCAGTTAACGACCTGTGACATCTGTGGCGGTTTAGATGTCAAATGGTGGTCCGTGGCTCAAATGTTGAATAAATAGTGGGCCCTGGTATGGAAAAGGTTGAAAACATTTGGTAACCAAATGGATCCTTATAGATCTTTAACTCTAGAGAGTGTAAAATTGACACAAGATTTAAATTATATTTAAACAAATGATATCTAAACATCTTGATTTTCAACAATTTACATAGAAAATGTAGAAGAATTGTTATTTTGACCAACGTTTTGCCAGTTTATCTCTCAGAAATTGTGGACCCAAACGTGAAAATCCTTAGTTTTGGGGAGACTAAACTCAACATCAAATGGTGGTCCGTGGCTAAAATGCAGAATAAATAGTGGGCCCTGGTATGAAAAAGGTTGAAAACACCGGATTAAACAAAACAAAAAACACATCTCGGGGCAACTCATTCACGGTGGCAACGCTGTTCTACAATGAATTCGCTCGTGTAACTCAACGAATGGGAGTCAAACAGTTAAACAGAAAACACACAGGAAGAA
>CM076978.1:52167035-52184535 GCA_039105355.1 Benthosema pterotum
CACTACTGCTGCTACTAACTAACTACAGCTGTGTCACCACTAAACAAACAGCATTTCATCATTGAAAACAGAAAACTCTCTGAGTCAGGCCTTTAGCTTTATGCATGCTGCGTGTCTGTTGCAACTTCAACAACAACTGATGTTATTATTGATGCATTACTTGACTAATAGAAGTCCTGTAACCGAAAATGGTAAGGGGGCGGCTTCGCGCCACGGGCGATGAAGCCGCCCCCTTACCATTTTATCTTGCCCCTCCAGCATGTTCTCTTGCCCCCCCCCCCCCCCCCCCCAAATGGGACATGTTACATCCGCCCCTGAGAGAGAGAGACAGCAGTTTGCTGCTCCTATAGCTTTTCAAGAAGGAGGGGGTGATGACAGCACTGCAATGAAGCTGCACCTTCAGCACACATACAGCAATTACTAGCTCTGGTCCAGAGCTCCACTGCTTCTGAGTCTGACTTGTATTGGAGCTCTGCTCGTCTCCGTGCATTCGGCCATTACTGCACCCGACCAGCCTCTCTTCTCTAGTGGATATATAAAGAACGTTTTACCTACTCACCAAAATAAACACGGCTTGTGTCATTAGAAAGCCTACTTACCTTAGTGGAAACACTCTGAGCCCCCCACCAAACACAGATAACATGGACTTTTTGGCCAGAACGCGAACCAGGATTTGCGCCCTCTACCGATATTGCCAATAGAAAAGTTCCATAGGAAATATTTTTCCTTCAGTGAAAAACGATAGCGTTCTGGCCAAAAAGTCAGTTTTATCTGTGTGGTGGGGGGCTCAGAGTGCTACCACTAAGGTAAGTAGGCTTTCTAATGACACAAGACGTGTTTATTTTGGTGAGTAGGTAAAACGTTCTTTATATATCCACTAGAGAAGAGAGGCTGGTCGGGTGCAGTAATGGCCAAATGCACAGAGACCAACAGAGCTCCAATGCAAGTCAGACTCAGAAGCAGTGGAGCTCTGGACCAGAGAGCAATTACATAAAAGCAGGTAACTACATGGAGCGTCTGTGATGCATGGCTAGGCTTCCGATTGCAGGGGCGGATCTAGGCATGGGCATGGGGGGCAATGCCCCCCTAAATGCCCAGACTGCTCCACCAAACATGATGCCATGCAAAACAACCCAATATATTTCAGTGCTTACTGTATATTTAAAATTATTTCAAATATACTGCTACTAACTAACTACAGTTGTGTCACCACTAAACCAACAGCATTTCATCATTGAAAACAGAAAACTCTCCGAGTCAGACCTTTAGCTTTATGCATGCTGCGTGTCTGTTGCAACTTCAACAACAACTGATGTTATTGTTGATGCTTTACTCGGCTAAAAGTCCTGTAACCGAAAATGGTATATGGGTGCCTGTGCCGCGAAGCGTCACAGGCGATGAAGCCGCCCCCATGCCATCTTCTCCTGCCCCCCAGTTGTCAAATGTTACATCCGCCGCTGATAAAGGCAGGTAACTACATGGAGCGTCTGTGATGCATGGCTAGGCTTACGATTGCAATTGGTGTGGATGAGTTGAATGTAATGCCATGGGTAATACATGCACCATTTTACTGCCATATTGGCAGTGTTGGGAATATTACTTTACCTTGTTAGTATATTACTTATTAATTATTACCATCATTTTAAAGCAATATATTGTATTACAATATTACTGTCTGAGCAAGTGTAATATATTGATATTACTATTACATATTACTTTTTACAAAATATATAATTAAATATTTAGTATCACTATTAATCAAATATTGTGTAGGCCAGTGGCATGCGTACAATAAAGCTTGGCTTTCTGGTCAAATCCATTTGAAGTCAACTTGAAAAAACGTCGTTAACACAGGAGTTAAATGCATTCCTTGAATTCACAGAAACCAGTAAATTGATGACAAATTATAGAAAATAAGTAATTATTAAACTTCTGCAGTTGTCAAGATAATTTCACAAGAACATTTGCAATGAAACAGAATGACAGAAAGTAATATTGAAAGTAATGCAGTAATGCAGAAATAAAAGTATAATATATTAGATTGTTTTTGTTTAGTAATATATTTATATTACAAGTTACTGCATTTTGGTAATATATTATGTAATATATTAAGTTACGTAGTGCACATGTCCCAACACTGCATATTGGACAGCAGTCCCTCCAGTTGAATAGAATAAGGGGCGGATGTAACATTTCCCAATGGGGGGAAGGGGGCAGGAGAAAATGGTATGGGTGCGACTTGAAGCTACAGGACTTTTATTAGGCAAGTAAAGCATCAATAATAACATCAGTTGTTGTTGAAGTTGCAACAGACACGCAGCATGCATAAAGCTAAAGGTCTGACTCAGAGAGTTTTCTGTTTTCAATGATGAAATGCTGTTGGTTTAGTGGTGGTGACACAGCTGTAGTTAGTTAGTATCAGTGGTAGTGTTTCACATCATTTTAAATACAGGCGCTTTAATTTGAAATATCTTGGGTTGTTTGGTGGGGCAGTCAGGGCATTTAGGGGGGCATTGCCCCCCCCCCCCCAGGCCCATGCCTAGATCCGCCCCTGAGAAGCTGAGTTTGATTTAACGTGGGAGGTTGGGAGTTCCACAGTGAAGTCAGCTCTATGGGCCGTCCCCTCTCTGCTCCATCGCTACTTGTCTGTTGGTTCCCACAGTGCAAGTGTTTTGGCAGGTGTCCAGGGCAGTGAACTGACTCGTAGTGACTGACTAGTGTCTTCTGACTCAAATGTGTTTCCTGCAGTGTTGCCAACTGCCAAAATTCAAAATGCTAGAATGCGCTAGAGCAGTGGGTTTTCAACTTTTTAGATGCCAGGGCCCACCATTTACTCCAAAACCGAAGATTTATTTTGCTTTTGTCCATCTTCTAGTTGTGTAGACTTGGGCTAATTCAGATGATGAATATTTTAACCCTTGAGAGCGTAAAAATGATACCAAATGGACCCTTGCGGGTCCATTTGGTTTCATTTTTACGCTCTCAAGAGTTACATCTTGACTTAGCTGGGGACCACCTGTAACCCTCTCAGGGACCACTGGTGGTCCCCGGGCCACCTGTTGAAAACCCCTGCGCTGAGCTGTGGGTTTTCAACCATTTTCATACCAGGGCCCACTATTTATTCTGCATTTTAGCCACAAAGGACCACTGCTTGATGTTGAGTTTAAGTCTCTCTGACTAATTTAGAAGAAATAACTGGCAAAAAGTTGGTCAAAATATCAATTCTTCAACATTTTCTAAATGTTTCTAGATTCTTGAAAATTATGTTATTCAGATGTTTAGATAATAGTTACAGTAACTCTTGAGAGCATAAAATGAAACCAAATGGACCATAAGGGTCCATTTTACGCTCTCAAGAGTTACAGATCTATAAGGGTCCATTTGGTTACCAATGGTCCTTTCTAGGAAGGAAGGAGAACTCTATCATAGGAGGAAAATGGTGAAAAACGAGGGTTTTCTCTTTGGCGCCTGTCAACCAATTTCGCCCCAACTCACCAGCAAAAAAGCACCAGATTTTCCGCCAGGAGTTTTTCCACAAATTTTGGTGCTAGGGGGGTCTGGAAAAAGCTAAATATAAAAGCTAAATATAGTGACAAATGCGCCAAGTTGGCAACACTGTTCATTATG
Organism: Benthosema pterotum; assembly: GCA_039105355.1. NCBI lineage: Eukaryota > Metazoa > Chordata > Actinopteri > Myctophiformes > Myctophidae > Benthosema > Benthosema pterotum. The sequence goes on from CM076978.1 coordinate 52,170,663, forward strand.
ACTAAATAGAAGTAAAAAATGTTCCTCCTTGTGCATAATCTGTATGGAAATCAATGTGCGCTCTGCGTGTGAAACCAGCTCAATGTTCTCTCTCTTCAGGAAGTTACAGTTGTGGCTATAGTTGTGATGCGCCGCTATCATTCACACACACACCACAGATTAGTTGTTCTTGTGCGATGACTTGTGCAATAAAAGAAGTGAAACTGTCACACCCGTTGATATGGAAGTGGAGAGCACGCGTTTTAGGGTTACGATGACGATACGTCGAAACCACGGCCATGACCCGTGTGAACACAGAATTTCCAGCCGCTTCGACCTCTATCCATGGATTGAATAGAGCATAATCACGAGTAATCACACGATCAAATACAACGAGTAGACGCAGATAACAGATACCCGCCGGGCAAGTACATATTTTGTATTCATTGCATCGGTGGATCACGGCTACTACTAGTAGGGCGGGGTGAAGCATAGTTTTACTGAGGTTAGAGTTAGGGTTAGGTTAGGTTTAGGCATAAGTTTACTGAGGTTAAGTTTAGGGTTGGGGTTAGGTGTAGGCATAGCCTAGTTTTACTGGGGTTATGTTTAGGGTTTAGGGTTGGGCTAGGGTTAGGGTTAGACGGTGCTTCATGCGGTTACTAACCCTAAACATAACTTCAGTAAAACTATGCTTCGCCCCGTCCTACTAGTAGTAGCCGTGATCCACCGATGCAATTAATACAAAATATGTACTTGCCCGGCGGGTATCTGTTATCTGCGTCTACTCGTTGTATTCGATCGTGTGATTACTCGTGATTATGCTCTATTCAATCCATGGATAGAGGTCGAAGCGGCTGGAATTTCTGGGTAGACAGAAACCTCACATTGCAGTCGAGCACGGTCAGGGCCGGGACAAATTAGTGACGTCTTGATTGCGTTCAGATCAAAGACTAGTCAAATCTGGCACCAGAATATAACCTGATTTCAACCAACACAAACACTGTCTACTAAGGACGGATGTCCCTTGATGAATCAGAGCAGGGGTTTTTAACCAGTGGTCTGGGGACCACCAGTGGTCCCTGAGAGGGTTCCAGGTGGTCCCCAGCTAAGTTGTTTAACCAGATGTAACTCTTGAGAGCGTAAAAATGAAACCAAATGGACCCATTTTTACGCTCTCAAGAGTTAAAATATTCATCATCTTTAGCCCCGAGTCTACACAACTAGAAGATGGACCAAAGCAAAAGAAGTCTTTAGTTTTGGGGGTCTGTGGGGCTAAAATGTCCTCAAATGGTGGTCCGTGGCTCAAATGCTGAATAAATGGTGGGCCCTGGTATGAAAAAGGTTGAAAACCCCTGAATCAGAGAGTCAGATTGAGGCCAGACTAACTCACATCTATCATAATTACTCCAATCTGGCCCAGAATAAGGCTTTATTGTTTTGACTGATGAAGACAGCCTGGAAATGAGGTAAAGATCATCCTCCCCACATTGGGCTGTGATCTTTGAACGTCACTAGCAGTGTTGGTCAATATTACTTAGGAAAGTAACTTCTTTACTTTACTAGTTACCGCTTAGACCAGGGGTCAGCAACCTGCGGCTCAGGAGCCGCATGCGGCTCTAGAACACAGCCCTAGTGGCTCCCTGGCTGTAGCATTATTGCATACACACATTGGGGTGATCCGCCAACATAATATTATGTTGGCGGAAATGTTTATATTATAATCATTTCAATCACTGACAGCACTTCTTGGCCATGCCAAAAAGCCCAGCACGTATCAGAGATCAAGCTTTAATCTGAACCACCCATTTTCAACAGTTTACTATATCATATCTTTGAGATGTTGTGTGGACATGATAAAAAATATGTGTTTCCTAGAAAAGGAAAAAAACATGGTGAAAAAAACATGGTGAAACACAGCTTGATGACATCAAGTTGTGTTTCACCATGTTAATGATTTTTCTTTTAGGACCTTTTTTCTGAGAGCGTACAAATGGAACCAAATGGACCCGCTAGGGTCCATTTGGTTCACATTTGTACGCTCTCAGAAAAAAAAAAACAATGAAAATGGGTGGAATTCCCTGTGCTTATTAGGCTTGCATTATTTGCGGCTCCAGACAGATTTTGAATTTAGTTTTTGGTCAAAAATGGCTCTTTCAACATCTTGGGTTGCCGACCCCTGGCTTAAACAAAGTAATATCATTACTTTACTTATTACTGGAACCGAAGAGTAATACATTACATATTACGTTATTACTTTCCCAAGTTCTCAACTCCCAATTTTGAAAAAAAAAAAAAAAAAGAAACAGACCTGCAACTAACAAAACCAGATTTCGAAATTTGTCTCTTTGATGTTTTAAACTTTTTCCACATTTTTTTTCAAATATAGTTGAGGTCTTGTCTTTAAAAATAAAATACAAGACACAGTACCTGTCGATAGCTTGTAAATCCTGTTCTGTTTTCGCATGCAACAACAAGCTCATTCTAAAACAAGTAACTCGGCGTTACTTGCAAAGTAATGCGTTACTTATTACCATTTTTTGCAGCGTAATCTCGTTACTTTACTTTTTGGAGCCAAAGTAATAATATTACAGTAATATGTAATCTAAAATTAGTTACTGCCCAACACTGGTCACTAGTTACTGTAGGATGTCATTGTGTCGTCACTGGGTGGAGGACTCCAGTAACGTTCCACCCGCTTCGACCTCTATCCATGGATTGAATAGAGCATAATCACGAGTAATCACACGATCGAATACAACGAGTAGACCCAGATAACAGATACCCGCCGGGCAAGTAGATATTTTGTATTCATTGCATCGGTGGATCACGGCTACTACTAGTAGGGCGGGGCGAAGGAAGTTTTACTGAGGTTATGGTTAGGGTTAGGTTAGGTTTAGGCATAAGTTTACTGAGGTTAAGTTTAGGGTTGGGGTTAGGTGTAGGCATAGCCTAGTTTTACTGAGGTTATGTTTAGGGATTAGGATTAGGCTAGGGTTAGGGTTAGACGGTGCTTTATGCGGTTACTAACCCTAAACATAACCTCAATACACACAATAGTTCATGTGTAGGTCATTGTTATGCATTTTGATCAAAGATTGTAGGAGAAGAGACATTTTAACTGTTTTACATGTAATTCAAGATGGCGGTTCATCTAGGTCAGAGGTCAAAAGTCAGAATACAAAAGTTGTTCGGCATAAGCAGACGCATAAGTGAATATAAGTTACATTTCTGAGAGTCAAGCAGTTCATGAGTTATAAGTGTTTAAAGTTTGCAATTTCAGTTGAGTGCTATAGCGCCACCATTTGACCAGTGGTCACAGGCTTCGCATCATCACCGTTTGGCATCACCCTCTACCAGATTACCAATTTTCGCGAAAACCGACTGCACGGTTCAGCCAGAACAGCTATTTTTGGCGGAAGAAGAAGAAGAAGAAGAAGAAGTCCACTTCGTGGACTGCTTGGTCACTTAACAAGACAGAAACATGAAGACAACCCCAAAGAAGAGTACAAAAAGAAAAAAATGATAAAAAAGCGTCTAAGAGACATGGCGGCCCTAGGTCATGAAGTTCTCAAATATTGACCCGCAGGTAATTCAGAGAGGGACTTCACCTGTCTTAAGTTGATGATATCCTTTCATGTGTCCATGTGTGGTCCAGTCCTCTGAAATGTAGGCTTATGGAATGCACATGATAATAAATCTAAACTATTGGTTATGCACATAATTCCGTTACGAATTAAGTATGCCTAGATCTGGCCATGGCAAAAGTCCATATTTGGATACAGCTGGCGTTGTGTCAACATGGACGTTGCTCAGTGCCGCTGGTCAACTGTTCAACGGCGCCGCGTCCCTCTCTCTCTCTCTCTCTCTCTCTCTCTCTCTCTCTCTCCGGCTCAGGTGGAAAGACGATGCTGTGGTTGCGCACGAATGAGTGCAGTGGCTACAGCTACTGTGCGGCTGTGACGGTGAGCCGCACCGCCTACTTCTTCAGCTGCTGGGGCTGCCCTGTGTACGTCCTGGACACGGTGTCTCTGTGCGGGACGGAGCGGGCCCCCACGGGATGTTGCAGGGGCGCCTGGCTCGACGGTCACACGGCCGTGGCGGTGGGAGACGTCGCTTACTTATGGGGAGGGGAGGGCAGCATGGACGGCCCTCCTCTCTGTGCGTTCGACCTCGGCACCCGCAGGTGGTCCAGACCCCGGGTCTCCGGGACGGTGCCGAAGAGGAGGCGGGGACACTCGGCGTGCGTCCTGGGGAGCGTCATGCTCATCTACGGTGGAAGCACCGGCATCGCCAAGGAAAGGAACCTGACTCAACTCTACAAGTTGGACACCGCCACAATGGTCTGGACTTTAACCGACACCAGAGGCACGCCGCCGCTTTGGTTTCACACTTGTTTCGGACACTCGGCCACCGTCATTGGGAGAAAGATGTTCGTCGTCACGGGATGCGGACGGTACTACAGTACTGTGGTCACTGCATACGACACGGAGACCGACACCTGGACGGCCGCGCAGCAGCTCCCGGTTCCTCCGAGACGCCGGATCCACTCGTCCTTCGTCCACAATGGAGAGCTGTACATCTACGGCGGCGATAGTCCGAAAGGCGACCACCTCCACGACATTTGGAGGTTCAACCCGAAGACCTTCTCCTGGAAGGAGGTCAGGCCCAAGGCACCGACGCAGACCCCCGGTCGCTACTGTGTGGTGTCGGGGGACCGCGTCATCCACTACAGAGGGTCGAACGCCAACGGCCTGTTCGTCTTGGACCTGAGTCCCAGCCTGAAGACGCTGTCCAAGCTGGCGGTCGCAGAGCGCGGCCTGGACCGCTCCGAGCTCCCGCACAACCTCAGGCGAGAGTTGGAGGCCATGGTCACCGCACAGCCTGCCAAGAGACGCTTCCTGTATGATACCTTCACCGATGTCGGTCACTATTGGCAGCAAGCCAAAAGACGCTTCTTGTAAGATACCTTTCAGATTATCATTGGTGCCGGTTATTTTGTCATATTGGCGCTAATTACGGTACACTTTTTACATCCTTTATGGCTTGCTAAAACTACTTCTCACTCAATAGGGACTCCTGGCGCAAATTAATGTCCTGTGATGTGTCCGTGTGGGGTCCAGTCCTCTGAAATGTCCACTTTTGTTGTCGCTCAGATACACTGTTTAGGTACAGTATATAGGGCTCCATTTTCGTCACCGCTAAACCCCTTTTCCCTTAATAGTGGAGGATTTAACCCCGAAAAAATTGCCGTTAACTTCAAGTCATGACACAGATAATCCCTTTGGCATGTGTAGCACCCAGCCATGAGCCAGCGACAACAACCCCGCCAATCGGGCTCAGCCTTATTGGCGCGACTTGTTGTGCGTTGGACTGGCGAGTGGGAGTCCCGGGTTCGATCCCCGCTTCCGCGTAATACTACAATCTGGCGTAGTCGGCAGGATTTGGAGTGCGGGTGTTATCCCCAATATACCCGTATACGTCCTTGCGGGTCCACATGAGGGACATCACGTACGGGGGTCCGTGGTGTGAAGTGTGAAGCGCGAGGACGCGCTCCAAAAGATCAAGGGGGTGAATGTAGCACCCAGCCATGAGCCAGCGACAACAACCCCGCCAATCGGGCTCAGCCTTATTGGCGCGACTTGTTGTGCGTTGGACTGGCGAGTGGGAGTCCCGGGTTCCATCCCCGCTTCCGCGTAATACTACACATGGAAGTACCTTAGGGTGATAGGAAAAGATTCATCCAAAGAGACAAGCTGCATCACCTTTCATTTCTGAAATATACACGTTTTTCAAAATGGCCGCCACCATTCTCAGCAATACAGCATAGCCCATAGCTTTGCTTCTGTTAGAGCTATAATAATAATATTGGTATCAAATTATACATTTTTAGGGTCAAGGAATCCAATAAAATACATTTCAAGACTAAAAAACTCAATATTGTTTTTGTTACCATGACAACTATTAAAAAAGAACATTTTTCAATAGTTTAAATGTCAAGTCGACAAGCTCACAATGTGTCAATAGATTGGCATGTTGAACTATTCCAAAAAGTTTTTCAAAATAGTAAAAAAAAAAGAGGTTTAGATGGTAACGAAAATGGAGCCCATAGTATACAACTACCCAAGAGCTCCAACGAAAACAATAAATAAAACATGATCAAACACACTCAAATAATAAGTGCTTAAGAAATACCTTTATCCCCAGCCTCTCCAGGCAAGTACAAAAGGTTTTACTGGAAAAGATGGGCGCATGGGCCATTAACACCTATTGTTTTGGGGGACCTTAACTTTGCCACCTCCAGTCACCAGGACCAGTGTTTGACAGGTTTTGACCCATTTGATAACAATAGCCTGGATGAATAGCGGGGCGTCAAGCCGTCTAAAGGCCTATTCAGAGATGGATTTTCGGTGCCCACCGCGACCACCGTTTCCTACAATATGACGTCATACCACCGCAACCACCGCACCTCCCAGCCCTCCTCTCGGATTTTACTAACCACCGCACCGCGGTGGTTGCTTGTTTTTAACGGCTGGTTAAAAAAAAGAAAACACACAACACACCACAGCGCGGTGCGGTGCTGACAGTGGACTTTGAAATAGCGGTGGTCGCGGTGCTCGGAGCGGTGCTCGCGGTGGCCACCGAAATTCTAGACTCTGAAGGCTCTTTCAGAGTTTGGAATTTCGGTGGCCAGCGTGAGCACCGCTCAGAGCACCGCACCGCGCGCTATTTCATAGACCTAGCAGCACCTCGCCCTCCCTCCCCTGTTCGTGTCCATTGTTGTTTATTTTCCCCTCTGCTTTTCTCTCTACTTCCTACCTCCCTCAATTATAATAAATTCTGCTGCTTTTATGTTTATTTCATATTCTGTCTATGTCATTGTGTCTTTCATTGAATCCCTTCGTTCTCCTCCTGGCCGTCGTGCTGTGGTGTGTTTTCTTTTCTTTCTTTTTTCAGCTGGCAGCCGTTAAAAACAAGCAACCGGTGCTCCTAGAGTACTGGAACCACTGCGGTGCGGTGGTTAGTAAAATCCGAGAGGAGGGCTGGGAGGTGCGGTGGTCGCGGTGGTATGACGTCATATTGTAGGCAACGGTGGTCGCGGTGGTCGCGGTGGTCGCGGTGGGCACCGAAATTCTAGACTCTGAAAGAGCCTTGAAAGAGCCTTAACTCCTCCGATCCTCCTATAGGCTGTCTGTTCCCCTGTATTGTTGGCCCAAGTGTACTGGCAGACCGCACGCACGTATCGCAAAATGTGCATGTCCCTGCCGTTGTCGAACTCCTATAATATGGAAACAGCGGCCGCAGATGGGCCGTTTTCGTTTGCGAGGTGGCCAGGGAAAGACATGCACCTGCCTGGCGGCTAAAATGTCATCAAATGGTGGCCCGTGGCTCAAATGCGGAATAAATGATGGTCCCTGGTGTCAAAAAGGTTGAAAACCCACTGCTTTACGGTCTTTAGAAGGCATATAGACGGATTTAACCAAACTCTGTTCACCTCAGGGGCGAAGTTAGCCCAAGACATTGGACTCTCGTAGAGAGGTGTTTACGATTCTGACGTGATCACTCTACGAGAGTTCAAGATTTTCTATCGTATTTCCTTGTCGGATTTCGCCGTTTCGGCTTCTAGTAGCTCTTACGGTGCACCAATCCCACATGTAAAAGGCTGAACATAAGCTTCCACCCGTCCGACGCCACTACGGCAAAAGATTGTACGCCGTAGAGTCCTAGTTTTTAATAAATAAAATGTTTTATTCCACTCAGTCTGTTGATGTTTTTTTCCACTCGGTCCGTCCGGAAGCTGCCATCTTGGAAGGAGGGGAAAGGGGGGGTGGGGGTGCGCCATAACCAATGGCAGCTTCCGGACGGACCGAGTGGAAAAAAACATCAACAGACTGAGTGGAATAAAACATTTTATTTATTAAAAACTAGGACTCTACGGCGTACAATCTTTTGCCGTAGTGGCGTCGGACGGGTGGAAGCTTATGTTCAGCCTTTTACATGTGGGATTGGTGCACCGTAAGAGCTACTAGAAGCCGAAACGGCGAAATCCGACAAGGAAATACGATAGAAAATCTTGAACTCTCGTAGAGTGATCACGTCAGAATAGCAAACACCTCTCTACGAGAGTCCAATGTCTTGGGCTAGGGCACACAGAAGGAGTCCAGCCTCTTCTACCAGAGCCTTCTAGGGGAGAGTTGCGATATTCCCGTTCACTCCTGTGCGTCAGGGCAATGGCGGTGCTGGAGGAGCAGCAGCGCTGATGTAGAAGCCGTTTGAGTGCACTCGGAAAACCGGAAGTCGATGAATATGAATGGGACTCTATGGATTTAACCAGCAAAGAAGGCACGAAAACATCATGTATTAATGGCGGTGACCTCGTAAACAAACTATCGATGCAGGCAAATTAAAGAATGCCTCCTGGAGGTTGATTTCGGATACTTTGTCACATGATTTGCAAATGATATATAATTATATTATATATAATTATATATCGCCTGCTTTGAAACTGGTTTCAAAGCAGGCGATATCGCGAGAATTCACTGAAAAGCTACGATTCTCGCGATAACAGCGGGTCCTATTGGGGGGTAGGAGTATGCAGAAAGGTGTTGGACCCGGTTATTTAATCCATCTTTAATGACTTTATTTTAGTTATTATTTAATAATAGTACAACATAAACATTCCAGAGACGGTAGCCGTGACTGAACAATACTTTAAAACAGTTGTCTTTTTACATATGTACCTAAAATAGCTCTTATTGCGCCGTTTTCGTTGAAAACAATGTACTCCCAATGACAGTTAGGACTGGGGCTGCACTCATAGACGAATCTCTGTAGTCACGTGCACGGTGCTCTGCTCTGCTTTCTGACCCCTCAATATCGTAACTCTCCTACTAGAAGGCTCTGTCTTCTACATAGACTTTTATTGAGAAGAGAGACAACAAATAGCCTATGCCTGGACCAGGAGCACAAATGTAACGTAGGCTACTAATTGTACAATAAACATTACAGCCAGACGTTATTATACAATAGGCTACTAGATGTTGCACACATTCCTACAATGGCTGTGATTTACGTCGCATTCGTTGCTAACAATTTCTGATCCATCAAAGTCACAACTCTGATGGCTTTGGTTTTACAACTACGACTACCTGTATCAACTTTTACAGAGACAGGTTAATCTGCTGAACTGATATTCTTTATATATATATGTTGTTATACAACCCATTGCTTTGCAATGTAAACGTTAATAGGCCTACAACCATAACTGCATTCCCTCATTTCCTGGAGTATTTGTAATTTCTGCTTTTTCGCAACAACTTTGTCTCGAGCCACTTTGGTTTTGTGTGTGAGTGAGTGTGTGTGTGTGTGTGTGTGTGTGTGTGTGTGTGTGTGTGTGTGAGTGTGTGTGTGTGTGTGTGCGTGCCCATCGACTTAACACGGCAACGTCCGAACGGCCCCTAACAAAGCCTACGTATTCAAGGCAAGATGTATCATACAATTGCCTCTATACTTCCAGAATCCGATTCTGCAACACCATGTTTTGCACAACTGTATGTGCGTGATCCAGAACATGAACTGGCCAACCGCAGAGCCAGTGTTGCCAACTGCCAAAATCCAAAATGCACTAGTGGCACTTCCAAAATGTGCTAGAATGCGCTAGATGCTCGCCTGGAAGGGAATATGACTAGTTGCGTAGACTTGGGCTAATTCACATGATTAATATTTTAACTCTTGAGAGCGTAAAAATGAAACCAAATGGACCCGCAAGGGTCCATTTGGTTTCATTTTTACACTCTCAAAGAGTTACATCTGGTTAACCAACTATCCATCATTTAGCCTGGGACCACTGTGGACACCACCCACACTCTCTGCATTGATATGAGCGTCATATCTGAGAGATAGGTATGGGTTATATGGAACAACCCACTGGTTAGTGACTTGGAATTGTATGCCTCCAGGACCCCGTTTAGAGAATGAACGGCCTGGTGCTCCTTGTCCCTCCTCTCGACACCTGTATTCAGGGTAGGAGCTGTCAGACATGGCTGTCTCTGCTCTGTATGGTTTAGGGTATCCTTTTGTGCATTTGCCATCTTTCATGCATAAGTCCTCACTGACTACAGCAATCATTCTGAGTTTTCACACCCTCATTGAACATAACATTAGGAAGAGACTGACGAAGCCCTTTGTCTGTCTGTCTGAATGTCTGAAACACAAATAACTCAGCGATGGCACCACCAATCGCTGTAAGTTTTCACACAGCCGTTCACCACAGACATTCAGACATTCATTCAGACGGACAGACCTTGATTATAGTATGGATGTCTCCCAAATCAGGCCTGGAATTGTGGACGAAACCAAAATATTTTTTATATAGTGTTGGATTCTGTGTGACTGAAAAATGTCATCAAATGGTGGTCTGTGGCTCAAATGCTGAATAAATAGTGGCCCCTGGTATATGAAAAAGGTTGAAAATCACGGCAGTAGAGTGTTAAAACAGTAAGTTCAAATATGGAGATAAGAGGATTCTACAGTGTACCTTAGAGCCGGATTTAGCCAGCCTTACTAGGGTGGGCACGAAGAATGGCAGGGTGGGCAACTCCAAAGTTTTTCATATGAAGCAGTGATTTTCAATCTTTTTCACACCGAGGCCCACTATTTATTCGGCATTTGAGCCACAGACCACCATTTGATGACATTTTAGCCCAGACTGGATTTGAAAAACAAAACAGTCAAACATACAGATAAAAATGAGCATTAGTCTTCTACATTCTCTAGTTGTGTAGACTTGGGCTAATTCTGTTGATGAATATTTTAACTCGTTTAAATGAAACCAAATGGACCCGCAAGGGTCCATTTGGTTTCATTTCTACGCTCTCAAAGAGTTACATCTGGTTAACCAACTTTCCACAACTCTCTCAAGGACCACTGGTGGTCCCCGGACCACTGATGAAAACCCATTACCACCCATTACCTTTCATTGGGTGGGCAAGATGCACATTTGGGTGGGCCCTGCCCACCCTGGCCCCCATCTAGATCCGGCCCTGGTGTACCTGCCTGCAACGCTATGCTCCATTACTACTCTGCTTTCAGTGCACCTACCAGGGGCGGATCTAGGCATGGGCATGGGGGGGGGGGCAATGCCCCCCTAAATACCGAGTTTGCCCCCCCAAACACAATGCCAAATTATGCAAATTAAAGTGTTTATGTTTAAAATGATGCTTTACTTGACTAATACAAGTCCTGTAACTGAAAATGGTATGGGTGCGGCTTCATCGCCCGTGGCCCGAAGCGACACGGGCGATGAAGCCACACCCATACCATTTTCTCTTGCCCCTCCAACATGTTCTCTTGCCCCCCCAAATGGGACATGTTACATCCGCCCCTGGCACCTACCCCCTACTTTGTCTGAAATGCTGACTCTCTCTCTCTCTCTCACACACACACACACACACACACACACACACACACACACACACACACACACACACACACACACACACACACACACACACACACACACAGGATGTGTTCTGCTTCACAGCAACATTGATGATCCGTGTCTCTCTGCCTGCTGAGCTTCGCAGTCCTGCCCCTTACATGACGTCGCACACAGCCCTGAAGTGAGTTCCACCTTAATTTTATGGGTCCATAGACTTTTACAAAATCATTTATATAAAACCATTATGCAGGAGATTTCTTCTGACTAATTATTTGATCGGTCCAGAATATTGTTTTGTCTGTAACGACCTGGATTGGCTTTGTCCGCGGTGTAATGTCTTTATGCAAATCATTTTGGGAAAAAAAAAGAGTCAAAATGGACCTTGCGGATCCATTTGGTTTCATGTTTACACTCTCAAGGGTTAAATATTCATCATCTGAATGAGTCCACGTCTACATACTTAGAGAATGTTGGTTATTTTGACCTTTGACTGTTTTGTTTGCGAAAATCTAGCCTCGACACCCAGGCTTTCATTTTCGGTCGCGTTGCGCGAAAACGGAAAGCCTGGACTAACGTGGTGTTACACAACGTCGACTTGAGGGCGGAGTCAACCTTCCGGGGTGGGTGTCGCACTAAATGATGTGACGTAGAACAGCAGTGGACGGGCGGTAGGGGAGGGGCCGGGGATGACGACACGTTAGTGAGATCAAATCAGAGCGCAGCTCATCTGCCGTGTGGATCCCACGGCACCCCCCCCCCCCCCCCCCCCCAAGGCCAAAATCATTGAGGGCTAGACCAGGCTAGCGAAAAGCCAACCCGGTACTGTGGACAAAAAAAAAAAAAATCTTGTGTTTTGGGGTCTGTGGGGGTTAAAATGTCATCAAATGGTGGTCCGTGGCTCAAATTCTGAATGAATAGTGGGTCCTGGTATGAAAAAGGTTGAAAACCACAGACATAAATCAACTTTTTAAGCACACTGCAAATCTATATATGGAATGAATGTGGTCATGAGTCCAGTAGTTCTTTACAATGAATGAGTCACACATTCTTACTGACGTGTGTGTGTGCTTGTGTGTGTGTGTGTGTGTGTGTGTGTGTGTGTGTGTGTGTGTGTGTGTGTGTGTGTGTGTGTGTGTGTGTGTGTGTGTGTGTGTGTGTCTGTGTGTGTGTGTGTGTGTGTGTGTGTGTGTGTGTGTGAGAGAGACGCCTCCAGCACTCTGGTTGTCACCTGTTCCGGCGATGATAATGCAAATAAATCATTCGGTGACACACGTGTGCACGCACACACACACACACACACACACACACACACACACACACACACACACACACACACACACACACACACACACACACACACACACACACACACGCACCCCCCCCCCCCCACACACACACACACACACACTCATGCACAGAACGTTATGTACTCATCTTTTTTCTCCTCTCTCTCTGTTTTCTGTTTCCTTTACTCTCGAACAAAGGAAGTATACCGGTATGAGAAAAATAATAAATATATACTGAAACAGATTTATGATCTTCTACTGAACATCTACGGAAATGCCCTGCCGTGTGTGTGCGTGTGCGTGTGCGTGTGTGTGTGTGTGTGTGTGTGTGTGTGTGTGTGTGTGTGTGTGTGTGTGTGTGTGTGTGTGTGTGGAGGAGGGGGGTGCTTTCTTTATTTCTTTCTTTCAACATTTTCCTGAGAGTGTACAAATATGATTTGAATTTTTTGTCTTAAAAGAAAAATCATTAACATGGTGAAACCCAACTTGATGACGTCATCAAGTTGTGTTTCACCATGTTAATGTTTTTTTTCAGACCTCCAGTTCTAGGAATCACAGAGTGGGGGGAACTTTTTATCATGTCCACACAACATCTTTAAGGTATATTAATGACCTTGTTAAATCTGGAAAATGTCTGGAATACCCCTTTAAGGGCCAAACAATGACCCAAATTCAATAAGTATAATTTAACCTTTTCATAACAGTTTCTGGGTCACTGACTTTTCTTTTTTCTTTTTTGTTCAATTTCATCTGAAAGCGGGTGATCGTTGCTTCAAGTTGACACACGTTTGTTCAGTTTGAACCACCAGTTTTTCTAGATATGTCTTACAGTTTAGAGTAATGTCTGGCAGAAAACAGGTTAAGAAAACAGGTGTGAAGATTCACCTCTATAAGGCTGTGACATTACACATGGTTTAAGCATTTATTTATTCATTTTCACATTTCTGCTGTGACACTTATCTCAGACAAGACATCTAGGGCTTCATTTTCATCACCGCTAAACCCCTTATCCCTTAACTTCTTTGCCTTTTTAAGCTATTAAAAAAATCCTTTTTCAATAGTTTAAATGGTCTACAAGCTCACAATGTTTCAATAGATTGGCACGCTGAATTATTCCAAAAGGTTTTTCATAATAGTAAAAAAAAAATGATAAGGGGTGTAGGATAAGGGG
>CM076978.1:52189535-52249535 GCA_039105355.1 Benthosema pterotum
AGTGAGGACCTAGAATATACGTTGAAAAGTGGTGAAGTGGTCCTTTAAATCTAGTCAAATCCAGTCAGAAACAAACCCAGCTGACAACTTTTGGTCTTCACCAAAAATAAATCCCTGATGTATTTGTGTAAGCAACAAAAAGTCAATCTAATGTTTGCCATTAGAATGACAAGTCATGTGGAAATTACCTCCACCTCTCTCTCTCTCTCTCTCTCTCTCTCTCTCTCTCCTCTCTCTCTCTCTCTCTCTCTCTCTCTCTCTCTCTCTCTCTCTCTCTCTCTCTCTCTCTCTCTCTCTGATGTACATTTTGGTCAGAGTCTTCAATGAATCAATTTCCAAGTACCGAGTTCACTTGAAGCAACAATACAATGTTTGTTCTTTTCTCGCTGCTGTGTTTGCACGTTGTTTGTACTTCACCCACCACGTATGGGAGTTTTTGGTCATCAGTCATGTTTTCAAACTGATTGTAATCCGTATGGGGTTTTCAACCTTTTTGACTCCAGAAACCACTGTTTATTCAACATTTGAGCCACAGACCACCATTTGATTACATTTTCACACAAAAGACCTAAAATTAAAGAACTCTTTTGGTTTTGTCCACAATTCCAGGCTGTATTTTGCCAACAAAACAGTGTAAACTTCTTAATTAAGTGGTGCTATTTCAGATGATGAATATTTTAACTCTTGAGAGTGTAAAAATGAAACCAAATGGACCCGCAAGGGTCCATTTGGTTTCATTTTTACATTCTCAAGAGTTACATCTGGTTAACCTACTTTGCATTATTTAGCCTGGGGACCACCTGGAACCCTCTCAGGGACCACTGGTGGTCCCCGGGCCACCTGTTGAAAACCCTGGTATAGGAAGTAAGGGTCTCTCTATATCAGGGGTGCCCACACTTTTTGGACTTGAGAGCTACTTTCAAAATGGCCGGCACAACAAGATCTACACATACATGAAAAAGAAAAGTCCATTTCAAGGCCCCCAAGAAATGAAATAGTGGTGATGGTGTTACTTACTGTTCTAGTGTTTAAGAATAATGCACTTATAATGGAAAATAGAGGGGGAGAATTGGAAGGTTTTCCTGTATATGCTACTACTGACGTTTGAAAACAGTATTTGGGGTTTGAGTTGACAGTTTGTGATGTTGAATTTAGTCTCTTGCACCCAAAGCTAACTTTCACGTTTTTGTCCACAATTGGGAAAGAGAACTGGCAAAACGTTGGTCAAAATAACAATTATTCTCCATTTTCTAATTGTGTGGACTCTTGAAATTACGTAATTCATATGCTTAAATATAATTTAACTCTTGAGAGTGTAAAATGAAACCAAATGGACCCTTACGGGTCCACCAACCTGGGGAGGAGGCAGCGGACTGGCCTCATGCTTCCTTCTATGCCCCTGGTTGGACGTACTGTATAATGCATGGAAGGAACACGTTATTCCAACCAGTTCCTGTCCCTTCCATCAGGCGCCCCGGCTGGCCAGGGGGAGGCAGTGTATAGTCCAGGATTACTGTATGTTTTACACAGGGAGAACATGTGAGGGTGTCTACCCTATAAGGGACACAGGGAGAACATGTGAGGGTACCTATCCTAGGGGACACAGGGAGAACATGTGAGGGTATCTACCCTAGGGATGCAGGGAGAACATGTGAGGGTATCTACCCTAGGGGACACGGGGAGAACATGTGAGGGTATCTACCCTAGTGGACACAGGGAGAACATGTGAGGGTATCTACCCTAGTGGACACAGGGAGAACATGTGAGGGTATCTACCCTAGGGGACACAGGGAGAACATGCAATCTCCACACAGAAAGGCCCTCTTGCCAACCCTGCCTCTGGTATGGGCACTGATGACGTGGAGGAGGAGACACACCGCCAGCACCCACGACGGCGCCCCTAACGGGAATCGAACCAGGACCTTCCAACTGTGACTGACTACCGCTAACCACTAACCATTGTTCCATCGTGTCCCCGGAAATATATGTCTCTGATGTCTTGGTACAGGGGCGGATGTAACATGTCCCATTTGGGGGGGCAAGATAACATGTTGGAGGGGCAAGAGAAAATGGTATGGGGGCGGCTTCATCGCCCGTGTCGCTTCGATGAAGCCGCACCCATACCATTTTCAGTTACATGACTTTTATTAGTCAAGTAAAGCATCAATAATAACATCAGTTGTTGTTGAAGTTGCAACAGACACGCAGCATGCATAAAGCTAAAGGTCTGACTCAGTTTTCAATGATGAAATGCTGTTGGTTTAGTGGTGACACAGCTGTAGTTAGTAGCAGTAGTAGTGTTTCAAATCATTTTAAATGTAAGCACTTTAATTTGAAATATCTTGGGTTATTTTGCATTCCATCGTGTTTGGGGGGCAGACTGGCTATTTAGGGGGGCACTGTCCCCCCATGCCTATGCCTAGATCCGCCACTGTCTTGGTACTGTCTCTGTCTCTCTGTCTCTCTCTCATTGACCCCATTCCCCCATTTCTGGGAAACACTTCAGTTCAGAACCAGTTTTTACTCTCAGATCTGAAAGGGGAAACCAAACCAGTGTGTGACTCTTAAAGGAGGTGTAGGTTACTACTTTAACATTCTACACCAGATGTTTCAGTGACTTCCTCTGTACGTAACACATACCATGATACACATTCACAAGCAAAAGAGGGACTGTTTCAGTGAAAGTCCCAGTGGTTGTGGCATGGTCTTCCATAGAAAAGTGTCTTCCCGCTGTGTGTGTGTGTGTGTGTGTGTGTGTGTGTGTGTGTGTGTGTGTGTGTGTGTGTGTGTGTGTGTGTGTGTGTGTGTGTGTGTGTGTGTGTGTGTGAGAGAGAGAGAGAGGAAGAGAGAAGGAAAGTGAGTGAAGTCAACTGAATATTTTCATTTTACATTCTCAGTTCCAAGAAGTCTATACATCTAGAGCAGGGGTTTTCAACCTTTTAGATCCCAAGGACCACCATTTTTTCAGAATTTGAGCCACGGACCACCACTTGAGGACATTTTAGCCCCACGGACCCCAAAACTAAAGATTTCTTTTGCTTTTGTCCATCTTCTAGTTGTGTAGACTTTGGGCTAATTCAGATGATGAATATTTTAACTCTTGAGAGTGTAAAAATGAAACCAAATGGACCCGCCAGGGTCCATTTGGTTTCATTTTTACGTTCTCAAGAGTTACATCCGGTTAACCAACTTAGCTGGGGACCACCTGGAACCCTCTCAAGGACCACTGGTGGTCCCCGGACCACCTGTTGAAAACCCCTGATTTAGAGTATAACTGTATAGACTTTAATCAGTGTTTGCCTGTAACTTCTCTCCTATATTCTTTAAAGTTTTTGGGTTAAGGATCACCAAATGGTCGTCTGTGGCTTTTTCTTTTCCCCTTTACCTCACATACAGGTAAAAAAGCATTTCTGCTAATACCTCTGGTCCTACTTGTTGTCTCAGTAGAAGTCTACAGTATGTAGTGGAGCCTCAATCAATCATCTAGGCTAGATGTGAATAGAAAGTCATATAGTAGCTATAGACAGAGTTGCGACATTGAGGAGGTCAGAAACTGAGCGCTCTGGCCGCTGTTCAAGCAGCCTGAATAGGTACAAAATGCCTTGTTTTCAAAGTGAGCCGCGCAAGTAAAGAGCTATTTTAGGCACGTGTGCAACAAACATGACAAGAGAAACTGCTGTAGCCTACTGTACGGTAACACTACAAAACTAACTAAAATAACGGGATTTATTTAACATTTAACATTAAAGCTAGGGCTGTGATGCTCAAGTCCAATGCATTCCTGCCTACTTCTGGTACAGGACAGGTCTTGTCCTTATTTGTTGTCCCCATTCTCAGTAGAAGCCTGTATGTATAGAGGAGCCTCCAAACGGCTCCGAACGGAGTTGTCGTAACTCTGTCTATACTCCGCGGCTCTGGATGCTCCTACGGTCACCTGGCAACACAAAAACTTCACGCACCAATCACAACGCGCCCACGGCGCATGGATACAAACAAATAAGAGATTGTAAAAAAAAATAGATTTCTCCCCCCTAGCTCTATCCTATAGAGGTTTCAGGTCAATTTTCGCCTTTTAGATAAAACAAATAATGTGTATAGAAAGTGATGAAATACTAAAACGAAAATGAAGTAGTACTTAGTTGGAGGCGGGACTATGCGCCTGTGTGCGGAGGGACGTGCAGCAGTAGCAGCGCAGAGCCATGGAGTATAGGCAGAGTTACGACAACTTCATCCACTTCATGGGGTGAGGTCAGTCCAATGGCGGCTCTTCTACTTAGACTTGAGTAGAGAATGGGGACAACAAATAGGGACAACACCTGGACCTTTTATTTTAGATCGTTTTTTTTTGTAATAGTACAACATAAACATTATTGTACAGTAACATTGTTACTGTATGTAGGCCTATAACAGGGGTTTTCAACAGGTGGTCCGGGGACCACCAGTGGTCCTTGAGAAGGTTCCAGGTGGTCCCCAGGCTAAATGATGGAAAGTTGGTTAAGTAGATGTAACTCTTGAGAGTGTAAAAATGAAACCAAATGGACCCTTGCGGGTCCATTTGGTTTCATTTTCACACTCTCAGGAGTTAAAATATTCATCATCTGAATTAGCACCACTTAATTAAGAAGTTTACACTGTTTTGTTGGCAAAATCCAGCCTGGAATTGTGGACAAAACCAAAAGAATTCTTTAATTTTATGTCTTTGGTGTGGAAATGTAATCAAATGGTGGTCCGTGGCTCAAATGCTGAATAAATGGTGGTCCCTGGAGTCAAAAAGGTTGAAAACCCCTGTTTTAGATCGTTTTTGTGCTAAAATAGCTCTTATTCGCCCTGCTCTCGTTGAAAACAATGCAAATCAGCTAATGATTCCCGAGCGCTGCAAGCCGCAGCTCACCGCTCCTTGGAGCTCACCACTCCAAGTGATGGGTTAAAAGCGGAGGTCCAATTTCGCTGCGGTAACGTAGTGACAAATCATGCGACTTTGACTTTGACTTTGCATTTCCAACTCCGATTTGTCCCTATTCGGTCTTTATGACCAGCGCTCGAGGCTGCGCTCGGTTTCTGGCCCCCCTCAATGTCGCCACTCTTCTAACTAGACGGCTCTGTAGCAGCGGCAGCGGGGTGGGAGGTGGTGATTCGGCCTATAAAGACGCTGCGAGCGTCCAGGGAGCCGCTTCTCTCTTGTCTGTCTGTCCATCCATCCAGCACAGCTGATATATCACTGCCTGTTGGTTTGGTTTAGTTCAGTTCAGCTCGGTTCAGTTCAGTGCGTGTTAGCGTTTGCATGGAAGAGCCCGCACGGATGTCAAGTTAACAAACAGCACCGCGATCCTGCTTCTTCTTTGAATGCGTTCAGAGGACTCCTTTGGAACTGTACGTAAACCTACCGACGTGTTACTTCTTTTTTTTTGACCTGTTTTCTGTGTGTTGTGTGTCCCAACCATCTGTTCAACCTGGAAACGGCTTTTTAACGCAATGATCGGATACAGTTTGTGTCATTGTATCTTGAGGACCACCAGGCGGACCAGGTGGCAACATGATCAAGGTTTTTTAAGTTTAATATTGAGGCTACAGTTGATCAGATTGTATCGGATGAGACATCACTGACGGACGGTGGAGAGGAAACCTCACACGAATGAATGAATGAATGAATGAATGGCTACAAACTTTTCCACTTTTGGAAACGTCAGTGTGCTTCAACGTGTCGGCGTGTTAGGCTACTCCTAGTGCCACTGGAAAGTCTTTATAATAAGAGGACGGAGAGTGTTTGCAATTGAATGGCAGTGCTTATTTAAAGGGCGATTCCACCCATTTAAAAAAAAAATCCTGAGAGGATACAAATGTGAACCAAATGGACCCTAGTAGCGGGTCGATTTGGTTCCATTTGTACCCTCTCAGGGGAAAAGGGGTCTGAAAGAAAAATCATTAACATGGTGAAATGCATCTTGATGATGTCATCAGATGTATTTCACCATGTTAATGATTTTTTTCAGACCTCTATTTTTAGGAAATACAGAATTGGGGGAACTTTTTTTTATTATTTCCACACAACATCTCTAAGGTAGGCCTATATTGCTGACTTATTAGAAATGTTGAAAATAGGTGGAATATCCCTTTAAATTTCGACGTATGCATGATGCCATGCGTGTATTTTAGGTTTAGTTTTCAAGGGGATGTTCTTTATAGAGCATTGTCCCGATGTAGGCTATTTTACATCTAAATGCTGCTTTTTCGGTGTTTTCCTCTTTTGCGCCGTGGCCATGCAGTGGTTTCCCAAAGTGGGGTCCGCGGACCCCCAGGGGGTCGATGAGGGAGTCCGAGGGGGTCTCCCCCCACAGCTTAAATGGTAGATCAATGCAGTGGCTTTCAACCAGTGGATGGGGGACCACCAGTGGTCCCTGTTTGGGAGGATTCCAGGTAAAATAAGTGAATGATGGACAGTTGGTAACCAAATGGACCCTTATAGGTCTGTAACTCTTGTAAATCTGTGACTGTATCATTTTACGTCATTTAAACATCTGGATTACTTAATTTACAATGTACACATTTAGAAAATGTAGAAGAATTGTCATTTTGACCAACATTTTGCCAGTTATCGCCTAAATCAGGGGTTTTCAACAGGTGGTCCGGTCCTTGAAAGGGTTCCAGGTGGTCCCCAGCTAAGTTGTTTAACCAGATGTAACTCTTGAGAGCGTAAAAATGAAACCAAATGGACCTTGCAGGTCCATTTGGTTTCATTTTTACGCTCTCTCAAGAGTTAAAGTATAGTCTGCACAACTAGAGAATGTAGAAGATTAGTAGGAATCTTTAGTGTTTGGGGGTCTGTGGGGCTAAAATGTCATCAAATGGTGGTCCGTGGCTCAAATTCTGAATAAATGGTGGGCCCTGGGATGAAAACCTGAACATCCTTTAAAGTTTTGGGTCTGAAGGACTAAACTCGACATCAAAAAGTGGTCTGTGGCTAAAGTACAGAAAAAAATAGTGGGCCCTGGTATGAAAAAAAAGTTTGAAAACCTCTGATTTAATGTCATTCCTTCTGATTTAAAGTAATAAATCTTGCACACTGCGAGTCGAATTAAGATTACGCGTGGTTCAACTCAAACCAAGTTGTAGCCTATAATAAGGCGTCCCTCTATGCAACACTTTGAACTGAACTAGTGTTTGTTTAATTATAGCAGAGGTTTTCAACCTTTTTGACACCAGGGACCACCATTTATTCAGCATTTGAGCCACGGAGGGACCACCATTTGATGACATTTTAGCCCCAAAGACCTAATTTTAAGAGTTATTTGGTTTTGTTCACAATTCCAGGCTGGATTTTCCAAACAAAACAGTGTAGACTTCTTAATTAAATAGGGCTAATTCAGATGATTAATATTTTAACTCTTGAGAGTGTTTTACGTTCTCAAGAGTTACATCTGGTTAACCAACTTTCCATCCTTTAGCCTGGGGACCACCTGGAATCCTCAAGGACCACTGGTGGTCCCCGGACCACCTGTTGAAAACCCCATGCTCTATCCAACACTTTGAACTGAACTAGTGTTTGTTTAATAATAGCGTCACTGGCTGAACGAGCCTTCAAAACTGTTGGATTGGTTTCGATTCTTTCTAACTTAGTGGTTTACAACCTTTTTTTTTTTTACACCAAGGATCATTATTTAATCGACTTTTGAGCCATTTGAGAGACCACCGTTTGATCACATCCTACACTCCCAGACCCCAAACCTTTAAATATAATGTCATTGTATAGACAACACTCTGTCATTGATCGAAACAATCAATTCTCATACTTTTCTATATTGTTTAGACCACTGGGTTTCAACCAGTGGTCCGGGGACCACCATTGGTCCTTGAGAGGGTTCCAGGTGGTCCCCCAGCTAAGATGATTAACCAGATGAAAAGTGGGTTAACCAGATGTAACTCTTTGAGAGTGTAAACATGAAACCAAATGGACCCTGGTGGGTGGGGTCCATTTGGTTTCATCAAATATTCACCATCTGAATTAGCCCAAGGTCTATACAACTAGAAGATTGACCTGTATGTTTGCCTGTTTTGTTTTTCCCAAATCCAGCCTGGTATTGTGGGGAAAAAAACAAAAATAATAGTCTTTAGTTTTGGGCTCTGTGGGGCTAAAATGTCACCAAATGATGGTCCGTGGCTCAAATTCTGAATAAATGGTGGGACCTGGTATCAAAAAGGTTGAAAACTGGTGTAGACCACTTGTAAAATGAAGTAATTGTACAGCAACAATTCATTTTTATGGTTTTATGTTCATCTCTGGAGTTTTTAAAGGGTCCATTTGGTTACCAGCCCTCCCATCATTTAGCCCTGGTTGAAACCCACTTGTTTAAAAAAAAATAATTTATTATTGTAAGAACACAACAAACAGGAGCTTGTGTGTGTGTGTTTTTCTGGAATGAAAGCAGGCCAGGCCGTGCTGTTCTAGAATCCTCACCATGCAGGCCATTGTTGCTTGTAGTTTGGGGAATGAGTTGCCCACATGTTCAGGCTATAGTTCCACATTCACTCTGCTCTGGGTTCGTTTGGGACTGACTGTGGACACTTGTTTATAGGGCTGGCTCTCTTCTCTCTGATCATTATGTAAGTAGTCACTGGTTGTTTTTCAAGCCTTTTTTTTGATACATCTAAACCAGGGGTTTTCAACAGGTGGTCCGGGGACCACCAGTAGGTCCTTGAGAGGGTTCCAGGTGGTCCCCATGCTAAATGACGGAAAGTTGGTTAACCAGATGTAACTCTTGAGAATGTAAAAATGAAACCAAATGGACCCTTGCGGGTCCATTTGGTTTCATTTTCACACTCTCAAGAGTTAAAATATTCGTCATCTGAATTAGCACTATTTAATTAAAAACGTCTACGCTGTTTTTGTTTGCAAAATCCAGCCTGGAATTGTGAACAAAACCAAATTAATTGTTTAGTTTTAGGTCTTTGGGGTGAAATTGTCATCAAATGGTGGTCCGTGGCTCAAATGCAGAATAAATGGTGGTCCCTGTGTGAAAAAGGTTGAAAACCCCTGATCTAAACTTAAGGTTCCTTATTTATTCAACTTTGGATTTAAAGTGTCTGAACCACCATTTGGTGGAGGATCAGACCCAAAACTAAAGAATATTTTCTTATTATTTTAGTTTTTTGTCGGAGTCCAAAACTAAAGAATATCTTCTAGTTTTTTGCCTGACTTTGGATAAGATTTTGGCCACAATTTCAGCATACTGTATAGTGGTACCATTAGCAGAGTTAAAGGGGAATTCCACCCATTTTCAACATTCTTTTCTGAGAGCGTACAAATGCAACCAAATGAACCCGTTAAGGTTCATTTGGTTCCATTTGTACGCTCTCAGAAAAAGGAAGCGTCTAAAGAAATCATTAACATGGTGAAAATACATCTTGATGATGTCATCGAGATGTTTCACCATGTTAGTGGTTTTCTTCAGACCTCCATTTCTTGGGAACACAGAATGGGGGAACTTTGTTATCAGACAGAAGAGTTTAAAGGAGAATTCCGGCCCAAAAGTTTTTTTGGATCATTATTTGCAGTTAATTTTTTTGAAAAAAGTGGTCCAGGTGTTATTTTGTGAAAATGTTCCTTTATGGCTGTTTCCCCTACCCCAAAATAAGCTTATAATGGGGCCAATGGGCGTTGTGCAAGTTCACCTATATACATCGCTCCAAAATGCAATTTTTTGCTATATATTGTGGCTCCACCATGTCAGTAGTGAGTTAACACTCACACTTTCACTTTCACTTTTGTTTCAGCAGTGATTCAGCCATAAACCATGTGCCACGCCCCCAGCTTTTGAGACAGCTGGATCACTGCTGAACCAAAAGTGAAAGTGTGAGTGTTAACTCACTACTGACATGGTAGAGACACAATATATAGCAAAAAATTGCATTTTGGAGCGATGTATATAGGTGAACTTGCACAACGCCCATTGGCCTTTTTTCAAAAGAATTAACTGCAAATAAAGATACAAAAAAACTTTTGGGCCGGAATTCTCCTTTAAGGTCCGATAAGGGCTCCCATTTGGTTACAAACTCCGTCATTTAGCTGGGTTAACACTTGGACCACTGGTTGTGTGTGCGTGATTTAGCCTGAGGGCCCAGGTATATTGTATTGCAGCTTATCATGTACAACTAAGGTCTTCTGCCACTACCGCAGAAGATTAAAATGTAAAACTGTACTCTCGGTGAGCCTCCTTGTACAGTAGCGCAGCAGTTTAATGTAGAAACATGCAAGAAAAGTGAGGGATAAAATGAAAGGAGATGAAAGCGATAAAAACCCTGTACAAAATGCTCCCCATCTATGAAAGTCATATGGAGGCATGGTATTCATAAGGAGGCTGGTTAAAGCAGCAGCAGCAGCTAGCTGCAGCAGCAGTACTAGTAGCTCTGGTCCATGGCTCTATGCTGCTTCTATGATTCTGCCTTGCAATAGTGAATAGAGCTATGGGTAAAACGCTGTCCTCTCTCATATAAAAAGAAAGCGATGATCCTTCACCAGGTCATGGCCTGATAAAGACCGCAACATAGCCAACATGTTGGCTATGTTGCCTTTTTATCGTAATTTAATAAAGGATTTCCCTGAGTTTTACTTCCTGTGTGCCTGCATCATCGCCGCCTTTTTATATGGATTGTTCCCGTTTTGGATCAGTGTGAGCACCTTTTTTTTTTACTAGATTTTTTTTTTTACTGACACCCACCTCCATCTGAGCACCTGGTTAGCTTCTGTTTGTTGTCATCTCTCACTTTAACCCCTCTCCTCTAAATCACAGTTTTTGGTCAGAATGTGATAGTATTGATTTTTCAACCAGAGAGTAAAAGTAAAACTATTTTCTCTTGGCAATTGGTAGAGGGCACAATCCTTTTTTTTTTTTTTTCTTTTAAATGGAAAACATTTGCTTTCTAGCCCAAAAGTTCATCTTATTTGATTCCATTTCCATGAAAGAAGAGACTGGTCGGAGTTTCATGTGAGAGATGAGTGCTTTATCCACAACTCTACCCACAAGGCACCCTCTGTTCAAAACCTCAAGAATTAAATTCCAAATTTGCAGATCTACAAAAACTTTGTCACGTTTGAGCTTGCGGATCTGCTTCTTTTTGATTTTGTGTAATGCTGTAGTTGGATAAAGTAGACCACATTATAGCGTAAAGTGGGGACGAGAGGTTTTTGCCATGTGTACGTTTTGACAGACAAAAACCGAATAATGAATCCTTGGTTATCACATTGCTTCAGGTCTTCAGTATGTTTTTAATTTGTGGCGTGTTTGAACTGTAGTACTGTTAAGTCCTGTTTTAGCGAGCCTCCAGTAGTTCTGTGCCACAGCTTTGATGCCTCTATGATTCTGCCTCGCATGAGTAAATCAATGTTAATATATCGCACATCATGAAACCTGTTGTGGACGTCTCAAGAACAGTTTTACAACTGGACATAACAAACATGGCTTGTGCATTTAGGGATACTAATACTCTCCTTCCACTCCTCCACCACAAGTATAAAAGGGCCAGAAAGGGATTGTCTTTCACAATAGGTGCTTTTTGCCAAGAAAATGCTTTTTATTTGTGTGGTGGGAAGCTCGGAGCTCATAAATTCTAATTTCACAAGCCGTGTTTATATTGGTGAGTAGGTAAAACCGTCCTTGAGATTTCCACAACAGAAAAGAGGCTGGTCATAGTTTCAATGTGCACTATTATAATAACATCAATTTATCCATTGCTATACTGCAATGGTTTCAACAGGTGGTCCGGGACCACCAGTGGTCCTTAAGATGGTTTCAGGTGGTCCCTAGGCTAAATGATGGAAAGTTGGGTAACCAGATGTAACTCTTGAGAATGTGAAAATGAAACCAAATGGACCCTTGCGGGTCCATTTGGTTTCTTTTTCACACTCCCAAGAGTTAAAATAATCACTATCTGAATCAGCACCACTTGATCAAGAAGTCTACAGTGTTTTCTTTGCAAAATCCAGCCTAGAATTGTGGACAAAAACAAAAGAATTCTTTAGTTTTAGTTCTTTGGAGTGAAATTGTCCTCAAATGGTGGTCCGTGGCTCAAATGTTGAATAAATGGTGGTCCCTGGTGTCAAAAAGGTTGAAAAAACACTGCTATACTGCAAGGCTGACAAAGTATAATCAGTAGAGTTGCTCTAAATGGTAAATGGTGCATCTACGGTGTATAATGGGTCTTTACATTGTGCATCACATTCACCCACCAGTGGCAGAGGAAAGTATGCAAGGCAGGTGCAGAGTTCTAGTGCTCAAGGACACTCGGGTCGCAGTCTCAACCAAATACTTCAGTAGACTGGATGCAAATGAGCGGAGATGTTATGATTCTTGCAAATTTAATCTGCGGCGGTTTGCTTTCACTCGCGAGTCGCCACACTGTCATCCGCAGCAAATGGAAACACAGCAGCCAACCTTTTATCAATGTGTTCAATTCATAAACACAAACACAGTGAAATGCAATAGGGGCAGATCTTGGCATGGGCATGGGGGGGGCAATGCACCCCTAAATGCCCTGACTGCCCCACCAGACATGCCATGCAAAACAACCCAAGATATTTCATTTTAAATTGCTTGTATTTAAAATAATTTGAAACACTAGTACACTACTACTCCTCCTAACTAACCGCCGGTAAAATTGTGGCACCACCAAACCAATATCATTTCATCATTGCAAAAAGGAAAAAACAAAAAAAAAGAGCTTTATGCATGCTGCGTGTCTGTTGCAACTTCAACAACAACTGATGTTGTTATTGATGCTTTACTTGCCTAATGAAAGTCTTGTAACCGAAAATGCTATGGGGGCTGCTCGAAGCCGCTCCCATACCATTTTCACCCCCCCCCCCCCTCCCCCCCATTGGGAAATGTGACATCCGCCTCTGACTGGTCACATTCTCAACCAAATACTTCTGTAGACTGGATGCAAATGGGCGGCGATATTATGATCCTTGCAAATTCAGGGCTAGATTTTTGTTACATGCAACAACTTATCCCTTTTACTATTTTTAAAACCTTTTGGGAATAGTTCAATGTGCCAATCTATTGAAGTGTTGTGAGCATGTAGACTTGCCATTTTAACTAAATCTAACGGTTTGCTTTCACTTGCCGCACTGTCATCCACAAGAAATGGAAACACGGCGGCTTCAATGTATTGAATTCATAAACGCAGTGAAATGCAAACTGACTTCGCGCCACGGGCGATGAAGCCGCCCCCATACCCCCTCCCCCCCCACATTGGAAAATGTTACATCCGCCCCTGCCTTAGCCCATTGTGTTCTGACCCTCGATTCGAATTTCTGACACCAGATTATACAGTAGTTCCTGACACCAGATTATAGCTGCAGCAACATTCTAGCTTTTGACGCTAGATTCTACAGTAGTTTCCGACCCTAGATTCTAGTTATTGACACTAAATGATAGTTTCTGATGCTAGGATCTCCTTTTTGACACTAGAATCTACTTTCTGACGCTAGAATCGAGTTTTTGACACTAGATTCTACAGTTTCTGACACTAGATTCTAGTTTTTCTGAAAAATCTGTGCTCCTGTGTCAGTGATGCTAACATATTTCTAGCCAAGGACCACCAGAATTATCCATATTTGGCTGCAGACCGCCATCTGAAAACGTTGTGTTGTTCTCGGGGTTCCCCAGAAGCGAAAAATTGTGATAAAATGTTTGCTTCCAAAATAATGTATTCAGGGATTTGCAACACATTTTTCACATTTTTTCAAAAATAGCAGAACAACAAGCTCATGTCGCGCCACTCGTGGCGCGACATGAGCTTGTTGATCTGCTATTTTTCAACAGATAAAACACCAAAACGCGTTCAGGACGCTAATGTGCCTTAGACACTAACTCTCCGTTCCTTCTCTCTCTCCTTCCCAGTTGACCTGAACTCTCTCTTTGGACTGTGGAAGATGGCCAGCAAGGCGACCACCACGGCGACAGCCGAGACGACCTCTTCCTCCTCCTCCTCCTCTTCCTCCACCTCCCCAGCCCCCTCCTCCTCCTCCGCCACCCCCCCAGCCTCCACCGCCCCGTTCCACACCAGCGTACTGACCTGGGAGCAGGTGTCGCGGCTGAACGAGGTGCTGACGGAGGCGGTGCCGGTGCACGGCCGCGGAAACTTCCCCACGCTGGAGGTAAAAAACCAAAAAAAAGTGTATACAAAAATGGTTCTTCTTCTTAAAAGGTTTGTACTGCCTAAAACCAAAAGGTGTAAACTGCAGACAATTCTGAATAAATAAAGAGCCATGGTGTCAAAACGGTTGGTCTTACTCTTACTTTTATCTTGAAAATTAAATTAATACTACGCAGACTTTAGTTGAGCCTTTAGTCTTGGCCCTCCACGATATTTTATGTATCTCATTTGGCCCCTTGCGGAAAATAATTGCCCACCCCTGGTCTGGACGAAATGGGTTTAAACCCACACTGACGTACCTTTTTTTTTTTTTTTTTTTTTTTTTTGTTAAGGTGCGTCTGAAGGACATCGTGTGGCGCGTGCGGCAGCGCCTGGAGCGCAGCGGCATCGCGGTGCGCGACGTGCGTCTCAACGGCTCCACGGCCAGCCACGTGCTGGTGAGGGACGGCGGCGGCTGGAGCTACAAGGACCTGGACGTCATCTTCCGCGTGAGCCTGCCGCGCGGCGAGGCCCAGTTCCAGCGCATCAAGGACGTGGTCCTCGGCACGCTGCTGGACTTCCTGCCCCCGGGCGTCAACAAGGACAAGATCACACCCGCCACGCTGAAGGAGGCCTACGTCCAGAAACTGGTCAAGGTACAGTTTAGTTTGGGGCTGAACAGAGCCTTGTAGTAGGAGAGTTAAGCCCTGTTCATACTCCTTCTGACATCCAAACTTTTGTTCGGAAAGATCGCAATTTTTTTTTTACTTTCCGTCAAAGTGGGTGTGGAAGTGTATTTGAGCAAGAATGCTGTCGAACCCCTTACTGCTCCTGAAGTGCAGGTTGGTTTTCCTCTAGCTCTGGTCCATAGCTCTACTGCTTCTGTGATTTCTGCCTTGCAGCAGCGCTATGGCTAAATCGACGTCATCTCGCACATGGAAATCCACACCAGCGTCTCTCCTGTTGTGGAAATCTCATGAAGGGTTTACTTACTCGCAATACAAACACAGTTTGCGTATTTAGTACGCCTAGCTTCCTTGGTGGTAGCACCCTTGAGACCCCCGCCACACAAATCAAACATACTTTTTTAAAAGTGGTTGTTTTTTACTGGAAAGCCTGCAGGATTGGTGCCCCCTACCGGTATTACCAATAGAAAACCTTAGACGATATTATCAGATTATCAGACTCTAGCTCAGCTTCTTGAAGCACAAGTCCCCTGTTGAGCGATTTCAAAGGCGAGGGGTTTGGTTCATACCAACCCAACCAGAGGTTGTTGTCAACAACATGGCTAATGGGCTAATAGCCCAACAAACAGTTAGCAAACTGTTTGTTTGGTTGCCAGCATGTGAATAAAGGCAGAAAAATCTGTCTTTATAAAACCCAATGCTGCCTTTTAAAAGAAACAAATTATCTTAGGTTGATTGAACTTCAAGATTGATTGTGCATCCTTTTTTACTGCAGTGAGGGCCGCCATGTTTGTAGTTTGAAACTGCAGAGGCGGAGCTCCTGTGGCTCCTGGCCAATCAGACGTTCATAGACCAACTCTCAACTCTGACTCTCGTTGGATAATGCGTCTTGGTAAATTATAGGTTGACAATAGGCCAGACCAAGAAAAGCAATACACTCAGAAAGTTGGACCAGGCTGAGACAATATTGGTTTGGGTTTGATGTATAATGTAAAGCGCCCCAGTACACCTTTTTTAAACAAGTGTTGCCAATTGGAATTTCTCAAGTAACGTACAAACGGCTCAATATTGTACTTGTGGAAGTGCAGTGAACAGTGTTGCCAACTTGTCACATTTGTCGCTATATTTAGCTTTTTTCAGACCCCCCCCCCCCCCCCCCCCCAAAAAAAAAAGAAAAAAAAAAAAAACGGGAGGAAAATCTAGTGCTTTTTTGCTGGTGAGTTGGGGCGAAATTGGTTGACAGGCGCCAGAGATTTTTCACCATTTTTCCTCCGATGGAGTCCTTCCTTCCTAGAAAGGACCATTGGTAACCAAATGGACCCGTATAGATCTGTAACTCTTGAGATCGTAAAATGAAACCAAATGGTCCCTTGCGGGTCCATTTCTTTTCATTTTACACTCTTATTACCCAATTTTCAACAATCTACACATTTAGAAAATGTAGAAGAATTGCTATTTTCACTAACATTTTGCCCGTTATTTCTCCTAAATTGGTCCGTGAGACTAAACTCAACATCAATTGATGGTCCACGGCTAAAATGCAGAATAAATAGTGGGCCCTGGTATGAAAATGGTTGAAAACCCACTGCTCTAGCGCATACATTCTAGTGCATTTTGGAAGTGACACTAGTTGCATTTTGGATTTTGGCAGTTGGCAACATTGGCAGTGAATGTTCTTGCTGACCTCCCCCTCCTCCTCCTCCTCCTCCTTTCGTTCCTGCACCCCCCCCCCCCTCCCCAGGTCCACACGGAGCAGGACCGCTGGAGCCTCATCTCGCTGTCCAACAACGACGGCCGCAACGTGGAGCTCAAGTTCGTCGACACCATCCGCCGGCAGTTCGAGTTCAGCGTGGACTCCTTCCAGATCGTGCTGGACTCGGTGCTCGCCTACTACGAGCTGTCCGTCCCCTCCCCACCCGCCTCACCCTCCTCCGACCCCGCCGCGGCCCCCGCCGCCGGCGCCATCATGTCGCGCGCCTTCCACCCGACGGTGGTGGCGAGAGCGTCTACGGCGACTTCCAGGTAGCGATAGACCAATTATCGGCCGCGGCCCGATTATCGAATTCGATATTCACGATTTTATTAATAATCGGTAATTGGTGCTCAAAATAAATAATCGAAAAAAAGAGCGGCCGATTATTTGTATTTATTATAAATGATCAAAAGTGGTACATCGACCACTTTCATTGAAGATCCGGTAGATTGTGGTGGTAAGGAGATGTATAGCTGTGTGTCTCTTGACTCTCTCACCTCATGTATTTATAGATTTATCCAAATTATGTTGAAAGAGCCATTTTCGACCCAAAATTAAATTCAAAATCTGTGAACCAAATGGACCCTGGCGGGTCCATTTGGTTCCATTTGCACACTCTCAGAAAAAAAGGTCCTCAAAGAAAAATCATTAACATGGTGAAACACAACCTTTTTTTCAGAAATGGAGTTTCTAAAATAAAATAAAGGAGTTTTACATAACTCCATTTCTAGTCCACACAACACCTCTAAGGTATATTAATGACATAGTAAACTGAGTAAACTGTTGAAAATGGGTGGTTCAGATTGAAAGCTCCACCTCTGATAACTGCTGGGCTTTTTTGACATGGCCAAGTGCTACTTTAACTGGCAACTGTCAGACAGCGCAACGCGTTTTGGGTGACTGAGATGTTTATATTATTTTGGTGTGGATCACCCCTGTGTGTATGTAATAATGCTACAGCCACTGAGCCACTAGGGCTGTGTTCTAGAGCCCAGTGTGTATGTAATAATGCTACAGCCACTGAGCCACTAGGGCTGTGTTCTAGAGCCCAGTGTGTATGTAATAATGCTACAGCCACTGAGCCACTAGGGCTGTGTTCTAGAGCCCAGTGTGTATGTAATAACGCTACAGCCACTGAGCCACTAGGGCTGTGTTCTAGAGCCCAGTGTGTATGTAATAATGCTACAGCCACTGAGCCACTAGGGCTGTGTTCTAGAGCCAGTGTGTATGTAATAACGCTACAGCTACTGAGCCACTAGGGCTGTGTTCTGGAGCCGCATGCGGCTCCTGAGCCGCAGGTTGCTGACCCCTGCACTAATCGGTGATCGGAAAACATCGGCCCAAAAAGTCTGATCTCGGTCGATCTCTTACTTCCAGGCGGCGCTCGGCCACCTGCGCAACAAGCAGATCGCCACCAAGCGGCCCGAGGAGATCCGCGGCGGCGGCCTGCTCAAGTACTGCAACCTGCTGGTGCGCGGCTTCCGGCCGACGGATGAGGACGAGTTCAAGGCGCTGGAGCGCTACATGTGCTCGCGCTTCTTCATCGACTTCCCCGACATCGGCGAGCAGCAGCGCAAGGTGGAGGCCTACCTGGCCAGCCACTTCGTGGGCGAGGAGCGCAGCAAGTACGACTACCTCACCATCCTGCGCCGCGTGGTCAACGAGAGCACCGTGTGCCTCATGGGCCACGAGCGGCGCCAGACGCTGCACCTCATCTCGCTCATGGCCTTCCGCGTGCTCGCCGAGCAGAGCGCGCTGCCGGACGCCTCGGCCGTCACCTGCTACTACCAGCCGGCGCCGTACGTGCGCGACCACAACTTCAGCAACTACTACGTGGCCAACCAGAACATTCCCACGTGGCTGCCGTGTAACTGACTCGACTTAGAGAGAGGCGGCGGCGGCGGCGGGCGATTGGAGGAGATGAGGACGTGAGGCTGACGCGAGGGAGTCCGATTGGATGATGTTATAACGACGGGAGGAAAAACGGGACGCGATGCTGCTGCTTCTTGTTCTTCTTTAACGGGAAAGAGAGGAATATGTGCCCCGAAAAAGATTAAGGCCATGAAAGGAGTTTCTTTCCTTTTTCTTTCCCCCCAATATTTTGCTTTCCCAGGCATAACGGATTATATTTAAACAGACTTTTTTTTTCTTTTTTCCCCTCTGTTTTGGTTGTTTTTTTTATTTTTTAGGACTCTCCTCCCTTTTTTTTCCTCATTCCTTAATACCAAAGTGTCGGGTCGGTTGTTTTGGATGGATCTAAGTGGTTACTTTTAAGTGTTATTTTTCTTTTTTTTCCCCCTATTTTGTTTTCTTGCACACCACTCTACCCTACCCCATTCCCCCAAACAAACCCCTCCTATGTCCAGTTTAAGGACATCTTTTGGACACGCTACTGCCCATCTACGGTGCCTTAAAACTCATTCTGTACGAGTTTCATGTTCGTGACAACATGGCGCAAATCATGAGTATTCTACGTTCATTCACAGCGAACGTTTTTGTAGAATATGTAGTGTCAGGTTGACCCCCTCACCTACCCCTCACCCTTATCCTCCCTCTTCATTCCTTCATGGTATTAATATGGAATTTTTGGTCCCATCTTCTGAAAAGTTAAGTAAAGAAATCGTTAAGGCCTTTAATATTTGGTTTTCTCCCGTATATTTGGGGATAAGGATACGTGATGTAAAAAAAAATATTGAAGAGAAGAAAAAAAAACAGAAAATTTTGAAATGAGGTTTGGAAAAAAAAAATATAAAAGCAAAGCAAAAGGCCCCCAAAAATGAGAGGAAAATAAATAATAATAATAATAAAAAGACGTCCGAGCACAGCTAGTTTAGAAGGTGATAAAAATGATGTGGTTTCTTTAGTTCACCGTGGTGAGTCGACCCTCGTTTGCTGGTCAGCGTTTTGGGGATTTTTGGTACGACGACAAGAGACTTTAAACTCGGCTCCGATTTCCTCAGGCATAATGCGGAGGAGGAGGAAGAGTTGTTGCCGAATTTTGTTTTTATATTACTGAGTAATTGAATCTTTTTGAAGTGCAAAATGAGAGAGGGCGAGGAAGACCCTCTATCCAAAAAAAAGAAGAAAAAAAAAAGTCCCTTGTGGGGCATTTGTACTCGACCAGGCTGCCGAGAGTTGACCGTTGTAGAAAAATGTGTTTATTGTCTTTGTCGGGGTTGGAAACGGCTTAAATGGGAAGTCCACTCATTTTCAACATTCTAATGTCATTAGTATACCCTAGAGGTGCTGGGTGGACATGATAAAAAAAAAAAGTTCCCCCATTCTGTGTTCCCAAGAAATGGAGGTCTGAAGAAAATGTTAAGATGTCTGTCTGAAGAAAAAAATGTTAATGGATTTCTTTAGACGCGTCTTTTTTCTGAGGACGTACAAATGGAACCAAATGAACCTAACGGGTTCATTTGGTTGCATTTGTACGCTCTCAGAAAAAATGTTAAATGGGTGGAATTCCCCTTTTTAATGTCCATATTATACTTTTTTTTTTCTTAAATTAATGTCCAAGTCAATCATACAACAGCGTCGCACCAAAGCAAGCAGATCTACAAGCTCAAAATGTGGCATTAAGAGCTGTTGTAGAACTTGCTACTTGGTTGGTGAAATCCCGAAAAAAAAGTTTTGTTGGACATGAAGTTTAAATTCCAACCCCACAGAGACTTAATAATGTGTAGCCTCTGTTTTTGTTTCCCCCTCTCTCTCTCTCTCTCTCTCTCTGTGAATCATCTCGTTTCTTCCTTTTTTTTTCTTTAAGTTTTGGTTTCATTTGTTCAATCACGTTGTAGTTCAGCCCTTCTTTGACCCACAACTTTTACACACTTGTGCGTTCACCAGTCGTGTCAGGAACGGTTCCCACATGCTCACAACCCCAACCACGTGTCGTGCAACTCGCGGTACACTCGTACTGTACTGTAGCGGCTATTTCCGGTGAGCGGCCAAGTATAGATGAGTAGGCAGGGGGGAGGAGGAGGGAGGGAGGGAGCGAGGCTCCAGTGGAAGATTTGACTTGAAGGGATGGTTTGGATTTTTTTGCAATCTAAGCTTGTATAAAATGTTTGCCCTTACTTAACATAGTGGTGTCAACCCGTATTGATATCCAGAGTCCTGTTGGTGGGAGTTCTCTGCTGCTGGTTTTTGGTTGAAATACAACGTTCATTTTGTGGTGGACCACTGGGGACCACACAGTAAAAAGCATATGAATGTAATTTTGTATTGTTTTGAATTATTTCTGAAAACATTTGCACAACCTTTTGTTCATTTTTGACCCATTTTGTCTATCACATGGAACTACTTTTTTAGGCGTAGTGATTTGGACAGAGGGGGGTGATGGAGGGGTCAAAAATGAACGAAGCATGTGTTAATATTTTTTTAGAAATCGGTCAATAATAGACCATAGCAGAACTCACCCACCCACGGGGCTCAATGGACATCAATTAATACATTTAGACACCACTAGATGAATGGCAAGTAATCTCCTACAACTTAAGTTCCAAAAAAATCTGAACTATCCTTTTTAAGGGGAATTCCACCATTTTTTTTTTTTCTGAGAGCGTACAAATGCAACCAAATGAACCCTAACGGGTTCATTTGGTTCCATTTGTACGCTCTCAGAAAAAAAAGAAGCGTCTAAAGAAATCCATTAACATGGTGAAAATACATCTTGATGATGTCATCAAGATGTTTCACCATGTTAGTGGTTTTCTTCAGACCTCCATTTCTTGGGAACACAGAATGGGGGGAACTTTTCCATCATGTCCACCCAACACCTCTAGGGTATACTAATGACATAGTAAATAAAATATTGAAAATGGGTGGAATTCCCCTTTAAAGGCTTCTGTGTCCTCCACGTTTCCCCCCCCGTTTCTTCTATATCCATGTCAGAAGTCGGCCTGACTTGACTGACGTGTGTGTATGCGTAGTGGGGCCCATGGGAGCCGATTTCTCCCTGAATGGGAGTTTGTCTCGTGGAAAGAGTGTGTGTGTGTGTGTCAGGCTCCACACAGTGACTGACTGACTGGCCGTACCACTGCCCTTACAAGGAGCAGCACATGGCAGGGGTAGCGGGGTCACCCCCCTCTCCCCCTCCTTCTGCACTTTTGCAAGCCCTTTGCAGGCGCGGTGACGTTCCCATTCCCCCGAAACGCGATCCATCCCGTGGCAGCCAGGCCCCCTCGTCCCCCCACACCCCACCTCAACCACCAGCAACTGTCTCTTTGACACTTATAGAGCCACAGGGGGGTATAATTATCTTTCTGAAGGGGGGGTATCGTAAGGGTGGTGCTTGGTGACACTTAGTCGCCGCATTGGGGACGTCACCTTTTTAAGCCATTGTGTCCTGTCTAGATTTCTAGTTTCTGAATAACATAATATTCATAGATTTGCACCACGTTTTCCCAATTTTTCAAAAATAGCAGAGATACAAGCTCATAGCGCGCCACTCGTTGGCGCGCTATGAGCTTGTATCTCTGCTATTTTTCAATAGTTAAAACATAATGCTTAGAACACCAAAACCCATTGTGCCCTGTCTAGATTTCTAGTTTCCGAATAACATAATATTCATCGATTCGCACCACGTTTTCACGATTTTTTTCAAAAATAGCAGAGATACAAGCTCATAGCGCGCCACTCGGTGGCGCGCTATGAGCTTGTAGATCTGCTATTTTTCAATAGTTAAAACATAATGCTTAGAACACCAAAACGCGTTCAGTACACTTTGAACACGCGCTCCCCCCCCCCCCCCAGAGAGCTGAATCACTTCCCTTTCGCGGAACCCTGCGTGGCAGTCTATTTTTATACACGCACCCCTCTGCTCTGCGGTTTTAAAAATGAACGGCCCATGGTTGGTGTGGCTTTGCTTTGACCCCGTGCGCCACCCGCCCGCCGTTGTCGACGAGCGGAACGTTCACGGAGTGTTCTAGCCAGAGGAATCCCTCCCGCCGGCTTCCCGCTACTGCCGTTTATTATTTTTAGCTCTACAACTGACATTTGAGTCCCTTAGAATACCCCCCTCCTCCTCCTCCCACATCTTTGTAAGCTTGTGACGGAGCTGTAACTTCGAATTCCTTCCTTCCTTGCGACCCACCCACCCCACGCCTGCCCTCCCTCCCCACGAATTTGTTCTGCTTCACCATTCTATCGAGCTGTGAATTTTCTATTTTCGGTACCAGCCAGAAACTGCCCTGCCCTGCCCTGCCTGGCCCAGTGCACTGCAGTGGACGGGGGCTAGCCTCTAAGCTAGGGGGGACAACATTATTTTTGGATCTTGGCATCTGGCGATGGCGTAACTTGGCATTGGTCGAGTGGTGACTTTTTAACACCTATTGCCCTCTCTGTCTCTCTCTGTCTCTCTCTCCCTCTCTCTCTCACTCTCGCTCACTGTCTCTCATATATGGATTGGGGAGTGTTGAAAAGTCATCACACTCCCTTGTGTCTGTGTCGTACCGCTGGCCCATTATGGTATCCATAATCCGTTTTTTTGTCACCCGCTAAACCCCTTATCCCTAAACTTCTTTGCCTTTTCTTGCAATTAAAAAAAATTGAACAGTTATAATGGCCAGTCTACAAGCTCACACGTCAATGTAGACTGGCTTACGTGAACTACTCAAATGTTTTTTTCAAAACTCCTGTAAAATAAAGCGAAGAAGTTTAGGCATAAGGGGTTTCGCATGTGACGAAAAATGGAGCCCCATTGTCGTTGCCCTGACGTTCATTGAAAAAAAAAAATGGCAAGCGTTCACGGCTCAAGCGTCCACTCTGTGGCGTGCTATGAGCCGAGAACGCTTGCCATTTTTTTTCAATGAAACTTTGAAAGTTGAAAGTTTGAGCCGTGAACACCTTCTATTTTTTGGGGGGAGAGAATGCAGCACAAATCTTTCAGTATTTTCTTTCAGAGCTAATGTTTGGATCCACATAACAGCCCAACCTACTCTGCCCCACTCCCTTATCTGGTTTGCACACAGGAAGCTGGCGGGTTGGACGAATTCTCTCTCGCTCTCGCTCTCGCTCTCGCTCTCTCTCTCTCTCTGTGTGTGTGTGTGTCTCTGACACACACACACACAGAGACACGTGCTCTCTCTGTCACTTATCTGGCTGGTTTGGTGGAACACGGTTCAGGCAGTGGGGGTCACCGTGACCCTGTTTGGTAGAATGTCCCCTTCAGGTCAGGGGCACTTTGTTCTGGCTCACTTTGTCACTCAACAGTCAACACACATACAGTACACACATACACTCGACACACACCGTTTTTTAAACACTCTGGCTCGCTCAGGGCCAAGGTGAAACATTTCCATCTGTGGACCAAAGTCTCTCTTTTATATACTAGCGCAGAACCAGCAAATTCTCAAAACCAGCTTATCAAAGTGCCTTTCATTTTCAGGTGGTTTAGATTTTGGAGGCTTTTGGGAGAGGAAGGCAGTTTTTCCTTTTTTATTTTTCCCTATTTTTGTTCATTTCTGTCTCTCTGAAATGTCACCCCCCCCCCCCCCATGCATTTTGTAATTTCTATGACAAGTTAGATTTTTGGTTTGCGATCCCAACATTTTTTTTTAAATATCCGTTTAGTATTATTGATTGCGACTTTTGTCATTTGAATTGGATGCATTTCTTTTTGCTCTAAACTGGATTATCTGCCTTTTTTAAACCCCTCATCTTAGCCCTTTTCTTTCTATCTATCTAAAGCTACAGATACAGTTTAGGGGGCGGTCCTTGGTGTTCTTTTCATCCTTGTTAACTTCATAAGTCCTCTGTGGTTTGCTCCCGTAAAGTTTCTTGCTTTTAATGTCCACATAGCCCCCCCATACGCGTTGCCAATGGTCTTATTGACCTGCTAGGTTTACAATTAAAATGTAAAAAAAAAAAAAAGTAAGCGCACATTTTCTATATTCTTCAGAACCGGACATCAAGGGTAAAAAAAAAAGCTGTCAATAAAACAAACCAAAGCGACAACCGTATCAAGTGCACTGACAAAATTATCATTGTCATAAGAAAATGTGGCTCTTATGATGGCACTTTAAGAGACCATGGGGCCCTATTTTGAGTTTCAAAACTTGGGAGGTGTGCCACACCTCCCAAGTTTTGACACAAGACTTAAGGCCTGATACTTAAGAAACTCAAAATAAGTCGTCGTGTTTGTGGGTTTACAAAAAGCTCCATGCCCAGTCCAGCTGAGAGGGTTGTGAATAAGCTATTGTGCCAGAGAGATGAGCTGCATCTCAGGGAGAATGAGTGTATGTGCGTGTTTTCAAGGACTTACAGCTTTTTTTTTAAGTCTAGTTTTCTTTCTTTTGAGCTAGCTGGCAAGTGTGTGTGTGTGTGTGTGTGTGTGTGTGTGTGGTAATTAAGTTTGCTTGCCTTGTGTTTACCCTTGGATCTCAAGTAATGTCCCCTCCATGTAACCCTGACCATGGGCGGCCGCTGTTGTGTTTTTTTTTGTCTACTGTAGTCCCCAACGAATGGTCTCTGCTACAATGTTGTCGTTTTGGTTCTTGAAAACTCTGCACCCCCCAAGGGACGAATTACAGCCAGGTCGGGATTCAGGAAAGTTCCTCCGATGGAAGGCACAATTTTGCAAACAAAACCGTGTGAACTTCTTCATTAAGTGGTGCTAATTCAGATGATGAATATTTTAACTCTTGAGAGTGTGAAAATGAAACCAAATGGACCCGCAAGGGTCCATTTGGTTTCATTTTTTACATTCTCAAGAGTTACATCTGGCTAACCAGCTTTCCATCATTTAGCCTGGGGACCACCTGGAACCCTCTCAGGGACCACTGGTGGTCCCTGGACCACTGGTTGAAAACCCCTGCCATAACCCATTCTGTGTGGGGGGTGTTTAAAAGTTTGAAAAAGTTAAAGCCACAGAGTGGCGCGCTATGAGAGATCCACTGGCGATCAACAAGTTATTGACATGGGAGTGCGACAAGCATATCATTGTGCGAAAAAGGAAATGATGTATGACATGTCTGTGGTTAATAAAAAATATAATTAATAAATGAAAAAACGTGTTGGAACAGTGCTCTGTAGTTAAAAGGACATTTCATTTTGTTTTTGCCAAAAAGAATTTAACATTTTAGAAGATTTAGAACACTTTTCTGGGGGGTCTTTATGTGTGTAATATGTGTTTTTTAGATATTAAGTTTTTAGCAGTGAGTCCAGTGTCTCCGATGCCATCGACACTTACTTCCTGGACTACATTTCCCACAATTGCACTGCGCCTCCCTGTGGACATGGAGGAGGGTCTGACATCAGAGACACTGGACTCACTGCTAACATCTAAATGATCTAAAACCACACATTACACACACAAAGACGGCCAGGACACTGTTCTAAATGTCATTAACGTATATATTTTTTGTGAATGCGGTGAAATGTCCCTAGGATTTTACGCTATACGTCCCTCGTACGGTTTTCTATTCGGTCATGGAACGATGCTCGATTCCTTCATTATACTTTGCTGTGTGTGTGTGGTTGTTTGCACTGAGGGGGGGGGGGGGGGGGACGGCTGCTCTACAAGCTCACACTTCAGCTTGTAAGCCAGGGCTATATTTCATCCGTTCTGTGACGGTTGTGGCGCGGCCTACATCATCGCTACGTCATTCAAGCTTTTTTTTGTTAGAGAGATGCTATACTGTATGGGCCACTTCAACACCAGCAGACAACGGGGGGGCCAAAGACCACTCACTGTCCACCACAAGGACTGCAATGTCGGGGTAAAAGAGGGGAGGGTTATGCACCGTGTCGTATAGCTCCTGTTTTTATTCTCTAGTTGACCCTGCCTCCCTGGTGAGCGAGGAGTCAAAGAAAACAATGTTGGTTGAACTTCCACACTGATACAGTTGATACGTGGGCGGTGTGGACCTTTTGAAATGTAAAAAAAAAGAGTTGGCAGACTATTTTCAGAAGGCTGCGATTGAGGGGGAAAAAAAATCCAGCCCACTCGGAAAGGTTATGGTGGAATCGTAAGGTACCTTTTGTGCCTTGCCCTCCAGCCTCTCTCTCTCTTTCTCTCGACTGTGTTTACAGCGTCCGTTTTCTGGGAGCGCCCGGGGGCTCGCTTTTTTTTTTTTTTTTTTTTTACGAGCCAGATGTGCTTTATCTATTTTTTTTCTAAAACCCCAGAGGTAAAGAGCATGCAGGCATTGAGGTCAGGCAGAGGGGTTGGGTTATCGGGTCAACAGGGTTCACACACAGGGGCAAAGCTATTATCACTACCCCCGCTTTTGTGTGTGTGTGTGTGTTTGTGTGGGATGGGGATGGGGGGCTTTTTGTAATAACGCACACGTGTTTATTGAAATGAAATGAAACCTTGTTGATGATGATAATGATGTGCATTCTGTCCGTTTTTTTTTTTTATTTCTTAAAATCCTTTTTCCTCCCCACCTCCTCCCTCTCTTTTCTCTACTACTTTTTTGTTTTTCTTTTATTGGCGTGTTGCTGTAATTCCGGTACGATCGGTGTCTCAGTGTTAACCGTCCCCCCCCTTTCTTGGACTGCCCATCCATGGTTCCTATATGCTCTTGTGCGGGAGGGAGGGAGGTTTGGTGTTTTGGCAAAGAGTGCGTGGGTGTGTGTGTGTGTACACATCGCCTGTGTCAATGTTTCTTGAAGGGGAATTCCACCAATTTTCTTTTTCTTTTTTTTCCTGAAGGCGTACAAATGAAACCCAACGGGTCCATTTGGTTCCATTTGTACACTAAGGAGAAAAAAAAAGGTCCTAAAAGGAAAATCATTAACATGGTGAAACACATCGTGACAATGCCATCAAGATGTTAATGGTTTTTCAGACCTCCATTTCTAGGAAAACACTGAATGGGGGGAGGGGAACTTGTGCACAGCATCTCTAAGGTATATTAACGACATAGCAAAATGTTGAAAATGAATGGAATTCCCCTTTAATTTTCCAACGAGGGGGAGATGGGGGAGGACGATGATGTCATTCGTATACTTGTAGATTTTTCTTTTTTTTTAAGCGTTGGCTGCATTTTTTTAAAAAATGGCAGATGTACAAGCTTGCAGCAGGGCGTGCTGCTGTGTGCTTGGACAAAATATGCTATTTTTGGACCCCTTTTTTTCCTCCCCTTTTTCTTTCTTTCTTTCTTTTTTCTTTTTTTGGGAAAGAGCAAGTCTTACGCCAGTGGGAATGTGATTGAGCCCTTCATGTTGAACGCTCTCCGGGCTTTTTTCCTCTGCATGAAGAGCTTTGTGGAATTTGTCGCACACATTGTGTTTATGTGAGAGAGTTTATGTGTGAGAGAGATGGAATGTGTATTCATGTATAGCGTTTTGTGTGCCTGTTTTGTATGTATGTATGCAAGGGTTGTCTGTGGAGAATGGGTTTGACGGGGGGGTATGAAAATATTTGTCGCACTATATATATATTATATCTATTTTTTTGAAATAGTTAATACCAAAAAAAAGAGTTCCTTTTTGTCAGATTTATGAATTATTATTATATGGCTCTGATGGTGATGTTGATGGTATTGCCGCCATTTATTATTACTATTTCATTTCTCAGCACTTTTTACCTCACTGGTTTTCCTTTTGGGTGGAAATGTACATCAGGAAAATGTGTTTTGAAGAGGAAATCATGAATAAAGAAAAAGTATTAAAATGCACCCGCTGCTGTTTCAAGTTGTTTGTGTTCACTGTGGTTTAAACTGTTGAAATATATTTATTTTGACACGTACGTTATGGGGTTTTTGGGATTTATTCTTAGATTTTAGCCATGGAGGACCATCATTTGATGTTGAACTTAGTCTCAGACGCAAATAGAATTGTGCGCAAAAGCAAAATCTTTAATTTTGGGGTCTGTTTGGAGCTAAAATGTCGTCAAATGGTGGTTCCGTGGCTCAAATTCTGCATAAACGGTGGGCCCTGGTAGCAAAAAAGGTTGAAAACCACTGTTCTAGTTGACTGAACTTGTCATGGTCCATATATTTTAGATGAGGAACCCACCCTACATATCGGTATCTATATTGTAAGGTAGGTGAATCGTCCCATCCCTACTGTGTGTTTGTGTTGGCCTATCTTATTAATCTATGGTGTAAGGCAGGGGTTTTCAACCTTTTTGATGCCAGGGACCACCATTTTTTCAGAATTTGAGCCACGGACCACCACTTGAGGACATTTTAGCCCCACAGACCCCAAATCTAAAGATTTCTTTTGCTTTTGTCCATCTTGTAGTTGTGTAGACTTGGGCTAATTCAGATGATGAATATTTTAACTCTTGAGAGCGTAAAAATGAAACCAAATGGACCCGCAAGGGTCCATTTGGTTTCATTTTTACGTTCTCAAGAGTTACATCTGGTTAACCAACTTAGCTGGGGACCACCTGGAACCCTCTCAGGGACCACTGGTGGTCCCCGGACCACCTGTTGAAAACCCCTGGTGTAAGGTATATGCACAATATTTCTGAAAGCACTTGGGCTGCTTTCCCTACTTTAAAATCATAGGTGTTACTGATGACGTTAAAGGGAGTTCCACCCATTTTCTTTTTTTTTTTTTTTTCTGAGGGCGTACAAATGCAACCAAATGATGGTTCCATTTGTACGCTCTCAGAAAAAAGAAGCGTCTAAAGAAATCCATTAACATGGTGAAAATACATCTTGATGATGTCATCAAAATGTTAAACCATGTTGGTGGCTTTCTTCAGACCTCCATTTCTTGGGAACACAGAATGGGGGGATTTTTTTTTATCATGTCCACACAACATCTCTAAGGTATATTGATGACATATTAAACTGTTGAAAATGGGTGGACTTCCCTTTAATGAAATAAGCCACTGTTCTGGTCAAACA
This sequence comes from Benthosema pterotum, assembly GCA_039105355.1. Lineage (NCBI taxonomy): Eukaryota > Metazoa > Chordata > Actinopteri > Myctophiformes > Myctophidae > Benthosema > Benthosema pterotum. The sequence continues at coordinate 52,218,911 of CM076978.1, forward strand.
AGAGTCAGGATGCTAATATTGTCGTGCATGTTGTTGCTTCTGAGTATACAAACAGAACCAAATGGACCTGGAGGGAGTAGGGTTGCTCTTAGTACAACCTTTTTGACTCCAGGGACCACCATTTATTCAGCATTCGAGCCACGGACCACCATTTGATTACATTTTCACACACAAGACCTGAAATTAAAGAATTCTTTTGATTTTGTCCACAATTCCAGGCTGTATTTTGCCAACAAAACAGTGTAAACTTCTTAATTAAGTGGTGCTAATTCAGATGGTGAATATTTTAACTCTTGAGAGTGTGAAAATGAAACCAAATGGACCCGCAAGGGTCCATTTGGTTTCATTTTTACATTCTCAAGAGTTACATTTGGTTAACCAACTTTCCATCATTTAGCCTGGGGACCACCTGGAATCCTCAAGGACCACTGGTGGTCCCCGGACCACCTGTTGAAAACGCCTGCCTTGTGCACTCACCATTATGGGAACACGCTATAACGGGGCCTTAATTGGTTGCACCTGTAACACCTGTGAAGGAATCAGAGAAGCAGCGTGGAAGTAGGAAGAGGTTTATTTTCTGCGCATAAATGATACTCTAACTCAGTGGTTTTCAACCTTATTGACTCCAGGGCCCACCATTTATTCAGCATTTGAGCCACGGACCACCATTTGAGCATATTTTAGCCCCACAGACCGCAAAACTAAAGATTTCTTTTGCTCTTGTCCATCTTCTAGTTGTGTAGTTTCATTTTTACGTTCTCAAGAGTTACATCTGGTTAACCAACTTAGCTGGGGACCACCTGGAACCCTCTCAGGGACCACTGGTGGTCCCTGGACCACCTGTTGAATACCCCTGCTCTAACTCCATAAACCTACACCTCCCTAAAAGGTGCTGCTGTGGAATATCTCCTCCTGGTGTGTGGACTCGGAAACGTCCTATCAAGATTCATCATCGACCACGATAGAGTAGCTCAAGTAAGTGTGTGTGTGCGTGTGTGTGTGTGGACCAGCACCAGTGGTTCTTGAGAAGGTTCCAGGTGGTCTCCAGCTAAGTTGGTTAACCAGTAGGCCTAACTCTTGAGAACGTAAACATGAAACCAAATGGACCCAGTGTGTTTGACTGTTTTGTTCCCCAAATCCAGCCTGGAATTGTGGACAAAAGCAAAAATAAATCTTTAGTTTTGGGGTCTGTGGGGCTAATCAAATGGTGGTCTGTGGCTCAAATTCTGAATAAATGGTGGGCCCTGGTATGAAAAACTTTGAAAACCCCTGCTCTACTCCAGTTTTCAACCTTTTTGATATCATTTATTCAGCACGGACCACCATTTGATGACTTTTTATAATGTATTTATTTTTATTCGTTTTGTCCACAATACCAGGCTGGATTTGGGAAACAAAACAGTCAAACATACAGAACAAAATGACCATTAATCTTCTACATTCTCTAGTCATGTAGACTTGGGATAATTCACATTATGAATATTTTAACTCTTGAGAGCGTAAACATGAAACCAAATGGACCCGCAAGGGTCCATTTGGTTTCATGTTTACGTTCTCAAGAGTTACATCTGGTTAACCAACTTACCATCATTTAGCCTGGGGACCATCTGGAAGCTTCTCATAGGACCACTGGTGATCCCTGGACCATAGGTTGAAAACCACTGCCCTACTTGATCAAATTGCACGGTACATCTCGATCAAAATCCACAAGTTCTTGTCGACACGAGAAGCAACAGGAAAATCACACCCATGCATATGTGAGAGAGAGAGAGAGAGAGAGAGAGAGAGAGAGTGTGAAAAAGAGAGAGAGAGAGAGAGAGAGTGTGAAAAAGAGAGAGAGAGCCCTATTGACATTAACATGACGTACTGACCTCAGTCACCTATAGGGGTTGAACTCAGGGTCAATGGGTCGTGGGCGAACGCTAAACGTTAAAGGAGAATTCCACACCAAATCACATTGCCATCAATCTACCTTGATTCCTGTGACATGATTCATAATGTCTTTGATTTTTGTCACAGATGCTCCATTTTCTACATTTCACCATGAGGCCCCCGTTCCCACGACGACGTTGTGAACAGTTAACATGGCCGCAGGTTGTCTTTATTCTACTGCGGGTATTTCTGTAACTCCAAACTTTTTTTTTCCACACATCACATTTTAATAGTATACTGATAAACATGCTTGAATTTTACGTCACTCTGGGGCAGCCTTTACATGTAATCCCAGAGGTAATCTATTCCTCCTCCTCTCCTCCCCTCCCTTTTGCCACTCTCCTCTCCAATCACTCCGGTAGAAACTCCTGACCCACGGGTGCCACCTGAGTTTTGTGGTCCAATTATCTTGTAGTGTGTGGCTTGGTGTGATGTGTGGGAAAAAAAGTTTGCAGTTACAGAAATACCTGCAGTAGAATAAAGACAACCTGCGCCCATGTTAACTGTTGGAACGATATGTCAACGTTGGGACGCGGACCTCATGGTGAAATGTAGAAAAGGGGGCATCTGTGACAAAAATCAAGGACATTATGTGTCATGTCAAAGGAATCAAGGTAGAGTTTTCTGTTTTCAATGATGAAATGTAGTTAGTTAGTAGCAGTAGTAGATTTTCAAATGATTACAATTACAAGAACTTTAATTTGAAATATCTTTGAAATTTGGGTTGTTTGCATGTGCCATCATGCTTGGTGGGGCAGTCAGGGCATTTAGGGGGGCATTGCCTACCCCCAATGCCCATGCCCAGATCCGCCCCTGATGAAATCAGTTCTGTATGTGTGTGTGTGTGTGTGTGTGTGTGTGTGTGTGTGTGTGTGTGTGTGTGCGTGTGCGTGTGTGCCCGCGCACGCACATGCGATTCAAAAATACATATTGGATTTCCACCCGGCGGAGACCATTTCTCATTCACTTCCATTACGCAGAGTTTCCCCGAACTTGACAAGCTTGTGGTTTATGTGCAGCTGAGCGCGAACAAGATTTCCCCCAATTGGCTATTTAACGATGTTTAATTTATGTGCGGGAGAAGTCTGTAAGGTCTCATCGTCTCTTCAAGAAAAGACGCGGCTAGCAGTACCAGCTCCGTTCCAAAAGTGACAAGATCCATCATGTTTGTTTTTAGCTGAATTGAATTTTAGAACCAGCAGAATAATTCAGTAATGGCTCCATCCATAAACACAGTCACTGTGTTTTGGAACCGAGTTCTTCCATAACTTCACATCTTTGTTATTCCCTCCTCTGTTTTGATATGAGAAACAGGCCTAAAAATAACACAACAATCAGTTAACATTCATATTTGACCCTTCAAATACTAAGGTCAATGTCTACCGGTAATTCACACAATCGTTTTCAACAGGTGGTCCTTGAGAGGGTTCCAGGTTAGATGATGGAAGGTTGGTTAACCAGATGTAACTCTTTAGAACGTAAAAATGAAACCAAATGGACCCTTGCGGGTCCATTTGGTTTCATTTTTACGTTCTCAAGAGTTAAAATATTCAATTAGCACAATTTAATTAAGAAGTCTACACTGTTTTGCTTGCAAAATCCGGCCGGGAATTATGAACAAAACCAAAAGAATTCTTTAGTTTTAGGTATCTGGGGGTAAAATGTCATAATGGTGGTCCGTGCTCAAATGTTGAATAAATGGTGGTCCCTGGTGTCAAAAAGGTTGAAAACCCCTGACTTAAAGCAGTGATTTTCAACCAGTGGTCCAGGGACCACCAGTGAGAGAGGATTCCAGATGGTCCCCAGCTAAATGATCTATTTGGTATACCGATACCAAATGCAGATACCAGAGAAGAATATACCGTATATACAATATATAAAAGAAACAATATCTTATATTAACTCCACCAACTGGGAATAGCAGACTCCTTGACGAAATGTGCACTTGGGTAACTCTAAAGCAAACTCCACATGGCCCAACATTTCATTTAACTGTGTCAACCTCTTACCTCTGTGTCAGACCTGCTGTTGGCCTGGCATATTTGCCAATAGGCCTACCAATATGACCCGATAATGACAAATAAGCGGGGATACCGTTACTTTTCCGATACCCACACAGTATTTGCCGATACTGATATGACCAAAAAGGGCCGATGCCATACTTTTTCCGATACCGATTAAGTATTGGGACATTCCTGATTCCCTAGTGGTAACCAAGTTGACCCTTATAGATCTGTAACTCTTGAGATTGTAAAATGAAACCAAATGGACCCTTAAAAAGATGCACTATGAAGTGAAATAACTTATATATACAGTATATACTATATACGATACCTTTTAATATTTTTTTCACTTCCATTTCTGGGAAAAACAGAAAACACCCCCCAAAAATCCACATGACATCTCTCTGTATTAATGACACGAAAAAATGTTGAAAGTGAGTCAAATTCCCCTTTATTTGCCAGACATAACAAGAAACAAATCTACAAGCTAAGGGTGTCTGTTCCTGAATCTGTTCCTTTTGGCATGCAGCACCGACTTTAAAGGAATACTCATAATCCCCCCAATTTGTTACTGATCCTGTTGCAAAATGTGCTCTTATTTTGAAGATTGAAGATTACAAACAACAAAGAACGATAAGAGTCCAGGATTATCGACGTCAAAACTGTATTAATCTCTGATGGGTGTGTGTGTAGACCTCATACATCCTCATGCGTCCAAAGGTTTTATCACTTTTCCTGGATCCAATCAAAACTAGCTTTGCGCCACGTCCCCCAGCCCGCATGATAATCTGCTGCTCTCGATACATCGTGTGTGTTCTGTGACTGTGGCTCAGGAGGTAGAGCCAGAGGAGGATTTATCCAACAGGCAACGTTGGGCACCAGGCCCAGGGGGCCCCTGAGCTCAGCTAGGCGGGCCCCAGAGCTTGAGTGTCTGCGTGATTGCTGTAAATCCTGCTGAAATGCAGGTTGATTATTGCATTTACAGTATACTGTATGTCATAGTTGATATGCGTGTTAAAGATCTCAACGGGCCTGAAAATTAAGGCCCGGCCCTAACCAGCCCTAACAGTTCAGGCCCTAGGCCCTACCTGGCCCTACTAAATGGAATAGATTTTAGGCCCTACCCGGCCCTAAACTGTCGGGTTTGGGCAAAATTTGAGAACTCGCCACAGATTAAAAATGAAATGGCAATCAGCACCATCTTCATAATAGGTAAATACAGAAAATAACTATTATTCTGACTATAGTACAATAATTCAATATATATTATTTTTTCACGGGGCCCCGAGGCCCTATCCAGCCTTATTGATTAGGATAGATTTTCGGCCCTACCCAGCCCTGTGGGGCCGGGCCTGTTCGGGTTCGGGCAGAGTTTGAGAACTCTAATGCGTGTGTGCAAACACTACGTGCCACAATGGGAAGCAAAAGGCAAAAGGCTCTTTGTAGGAGTGTGGGGAGGGCTAGGGGCCCATAATTTCCAGATACGTCTATGGGTATCGTCCAATGCAGCAGGTCGTCCACTGATCTGTGGGTCGGCGGTTCGAATCCAGCCAGGCCGAAGTGTCCTTGGGCAAGTCACTTAACCACCAGATTTCTCCTGAGGTGCTGTTTAATGGCTTCCACCGCAATGTATGGCTTTATCAGTGCTCTTTTAACGGCGTCGCACCCACGGCGAGCGTCGCCTGAATTTTACTGGCTATCACCCATTCTCGCCAGAAGCTCACCAGATGTTCTCTGATGTCGCCAGAAAAGATGAATTCATTTAATATTTTCAGCCAATGTTCCTCCACCCCATCGCCTGTTCGCCTGCTATTGCCAGTATATAGTTGCCGGGTCCCAGTACTGGCAATAGCAAACACAGAAACAACACAGACAACTCGAAGCATAGCGTAATGATACCGGAAGACGATTAATATGAATCAGATACTGACGTGTCCGCTGGCGAATCCTCGTTTCTTTCATGAGAACAGAGGAGGTGACTCTTCACCGTTTGGAAAGTCTGTGTGGAGGTCATTCAAGATGTCCTCCCAACCCGACATGTTCAAAAGCTCAATAAGCACTAATAAGCACTACTAAGCAGCAGGCCTGGATGTAACATATCAATTGGGGGGGGGCAGGTGAAAATGGCATGGCCCATACAGTTTTCATTTAAATTCTTTAGTTCTTATATTAGGCAAGTAATAACATCAGTTGTTGTTGAAGTCGCAACAGACACGCAGCATGCATAAAGCTAAAGGTCTGACTCAGAGAGTTTTCTGTTTTCAATGATGAAATGCTGTTGGTTTAGTGGTGACACAGCTGTAGTTAGGTAGCAGTAGTAGTGTTTCACATCATTTTAAATATAAGCACTTAATTTGAAATGTTGTTGAGTTGTTTTGCAGGCCATCGGTGGGGCAGTCAGGGCATTTAGGGGGGCACCCCCCCCATGCTTAGATCCGGCCCTGCTAAGCAGTAAGCACTAAAGGTTTTCAGAGAGATTTACAGTACCTGCCAGGAGGTCAGGATAGAAACAAAGGCTGAATGAAAAGCATCAATTACATAGTGGGTGATTTGCGCCGCATCCAGGAGAGACGGCGAAATCCATTTGCGACGGCCGTCGCAGCAGTTTTCATAACTGCCACGACCGCTTTGCATAAGTAACGGCTGGTTTTGCATTACAGTTGCAACCGTTTTCCTCAGAGGTTTTCAACCAGTGGTCCGGGGACCACCAGTGGTCCTTGAGAGGGTTCCTAAATGATGGAGTCTGGACAGTTGGTTAACCAGATGTAACTCTTTGAGAGCGTAAACATGAAACCAAATGGACCCTTGCGGGTCCATTTGGTTTCATGTTTACACTCTCACGAGTTAAAATATTCATCATGTGAATTAGCCCCAAGTCTACACAACTAGAGAATGTAGATTGTAGAAGATTAATGGTCATTTTGATCCGTATGGTTGACTGTTTTGTTTCCCAAATCCAGCTTGGAAATGTGGACAAAAGCAAAAGAAAGCTTTAGTTTTGGGGTCTGTGGGGCTAAAACGTCCTCAATGGTGGTCTGTGGCTCAAATTCGGAATAGATAGTGGACCCTAGTATTAAAAAGGTCAAAAACCACTGGTTTTCCCCACTAAACCATACAAACAATCCACATTTTTGGCATGCATTGTCGGGTACGGCTATACAATGTAGTCTAAGAGTGCTAAAAACGTATTTTTCAATTCATTGACGTTTAAACGACACTATATGGAGATAGATAAAGGCTAAATGTGTCCATAAACTCCAGGACAACTCGTATACAGAAACACTCCCCGGTGCCCTCTATATCCAAACCTATTCTCCTAAGCGTAGAGTCATACCTCCTGAAAAACACCATAGCCTTTAGTCGAAAATACTGTTTATTTTACGATCATGCCGTTGAGTTATAGTCAGCAAAAGTCATTTTTGAGGCGAAGTAATAATTCCTTTTCGCTTTTGCGAGATTCCCAACTCGGTGTTTAGAGCGAACGGAAAGAACGTTCAGCAAGCAGCTATCGCAGGCCTTTGAATGGCCTTTAATGATGGCCCTGTTAGCGAACACGGGACATTAGAGGTCCCTCGGAGCTTTGAAGTGTATCGTATTTTATTGTAATTACAGCCTTTAGCGGTTATAGCGGGGAGAGAGAGAGAGAGAGAGAGAGTCTGTTGACTGGAGTAGTGCTGATGGTGTGTACGGCAGCGGCATGTTTCCTGAATAAATCATTCTTTAAGGTAGATTTCACTCTGTGGTCGGAGATCTAAATTAAAAGTGATTTATTGACGTTCTCCAGGCCATGTGCTGTGTCTGTGCTGCTGTTTAAGGGAGCCAACGAACGCGGAAACCTCACCGTGTCGTACTGTGTGTGTGTTTCATCTCTTTCAGCTGGGGGGTTAGGTTAGGGGGTGAGTGTTTGGTATAGACAGATAAAGGGGCTGTAGAAGAGGGCGCTTTTTGGAAGTTGTTAAAAGGAGCCCTGTCTAATGAGGCAAATGTGAATAAATACATTATACTTTACCTCTATAACTGGGATTGAACATACATAGAATAAGCTCTTTAATTTAAAAATAGTTCATGTTTCTATCCCATTGGGGGCTGCCATTTTACTGTGCCTGTCACATGTGATGACGTCACAGAAGATTGCTCCGCAGTAGAACTAATGGAATGGGTCAAACAACTACAGTATATATTTTATCCACCTATAGTCCATTCCCATTTGTTTTACAGTCCTGTATTTCACCAGTGGGGGTCACCATTGTCATAACAAACAGAGCAGTGTATATACATCGATGTTTTACGCTGCAATGCTGAGTAATCACAGAACATTCCATACTAGGTTCTATACAACAGATCTACTGTGACGTCATCCCTATGACAGGTCATGTGACAGGCACAGTAAAATGGCGGCCCCCATGGGATAGAAACAAACTATTTTTAAACTGAAGAGCTTATTCTATGTGTTTTTAAATGTTCAGTTCTAGTTATAGAGGTGACATTTTAGCCCCACAGACCCCAAAAACCAAAGATTTCTTTTGCTTTTGTCCACAATTCCAGGCTGGATTTGCATGGGAAACAAAACAGTCAAACATACAGATCAAAATGACCATTAATCTTCTACATTCTCTAGTTGTGTAGACTTGGGGCTAATTCACATGATGGACATTTTAACTCTTGAGAGAGTGTAAAATGAAACCAAACGGACCTGCAAGGGTCCATTTGCACCCCTTCCATTCATCCCCCTCTACGTTACACACAACCAGCAGTGGCTTCACGATGAATCACCAACATGCCATTCACAGAATAATCAGCCTATCTGTGGTGCATGAGTCACACTGTAGACGTGGTACAGCCAAGCAAAGATGCACCCCCTACTAACACCCCCCCCCCCAACACACACACACACACACACACACACACACACACACACACACACACACACACACACACACACACACACACACACACACACACACAACACACACACACACACACACACACACAACCCCTCGAAACCTGTTTTTTCCATTGTCCCAACAACCTGCACGTGCAATGCACAGTCGCCACGTGTTTCTTATGTCTCAGGCATCTCATGTAACTAACATCAATTATTACATGGCTTGAATGAATGCTCCAATCAGAAGCCAGCGTTCTGGTCATGTGAGCGGTCACATATTACACTATAATCACCGCTCCGCGCTATATTTGACCGCTGCATAAACAAATTCCCCAAAGTGCAAACAGCTGTGTTCATATCAATCCGCGCTGCGCTTCTGCATTTAGTTCCAGCACGCCGTTAGCGGGTCCATTTGGTTAGCTACGTATTTGGTTGTTTACATGCCGTTGCCGTCACCCTCTCAAGGACCACTGGTGGTCCTCGGACCACTGGTTGAAAACCACTGACATAAGCCATGTAATAAGCGGGATAACACCCTTCGAACGGGTGATTTGTTTCCTAACTAACTGATAGGAAACAAATCACCGGTTCGTCGGGTGTTATCCCTTACTTAAACCCCCCTGTTTACACGCATGCACACATAGGCGAAATGGACCCTCACAGGTCCATTTGGTGACGTTTGACGCTCTCAAGAGTTAAATTATATTTAATAATGCATGAATGAATAATGTCATTTTCCAGAATCTACGCAATTAGAAAATGTACAAGAATGGTTATTTTGAGCAACGTTTTGACAGTTTCTTTACTAAATTGTGGACAAAAACGTAGTTTTTGGGTCTGAGAGACTAAACTCAACGCCAAATGGTTGTCCTTCGTGGCTAAAATGCAGAATAAATATTGGGCCCTGGTATGAAAATCGTTAAAAACCACTGAAAATATATGCAACTAAATTATGCTAGATAAGCACTTGTTTTTGGAAGATTTTGGAACATACTGTAGCCAAGTATTCATTACACAGCATGAATGGAATGAAACGTATACATTTATATAAATGATTACGATAAATAACCCTATTTTGCCCCCCTCCGCACCCCTTGAAATCGACAAGCGCACATGTGCACAAAGACGCCCCTAATGTGTGTTGATGATGTGAAAATGCATACTGTATATGCTGTAGGGCCAGCTCAGTGGCCTTGTGGTTAGAGTGTCCGCCCTGAGACTGGGAGGTCGGGGTTCGATTCCCGGCCGGCTCATACCAAAGACTCTAAAAAATGGGACCCAATGCCTCCCTGCTTGGCACTCAGCATCAAGGGATGGATTGGGGGTAAGTCCCTGCGATATACTAGCGTCATGTCCAGGGGGTGTACTTGTACATCAAGCTGCCTCACGCTACAGAAACAGGAGATAGGCTCCTGACCTATATGGGCCTCAATGGCTCAGCCGGGCCTCCTGACATCATGGCCTGGCAAGGCTACTTACTTACTTATATGCTGTAGGGCCCTACCCATCGCTTATGCTGAAATTAACAGAGTGGCAGTGATGGGCAAGTTACTGGGAAAATGTAGTAAGCTACACTACTTGTTACTCTCCAAGCTACACTACAATAAGTGTTATAAATCTTCTAAATGTCATTAACATACTGTATATATTCTCTTGCAAAAACGCTGAAGTGTCCCTTTAAGGATCCATTTGTGTCCCACTCTTGAGCGTTGAATCAACATATTTCCCCTGAGTGTGTGTACTTTCTGGAGTGTGGACTGTGTGTACTCTTTCCTGCTGTGAAATATCTGTTTAATTATTGCTCACAGGAGGTGATGTAAGCATCCAATTAAGCATCCACTTAAGCATCCAATTACGTGATTCATTACAGCGCCATCAGATCCTATCAGAATATATCAAAAAAGTTGTGGTCAAGTCCTGTGAAAATGCACCAAATGCTGCGTCTGTTTCCCTATTAATGTGCCCGTCCAGAAACGGCAACGCAAGGCCAGAAGAAATCGGCATCTCATGTAACCGCATGGTACATATCGGATGTGGCGGTAACAGTAAGTCTCGGCCCTGAGTATAGACGGAGTATAGCCGTCGCAAACTCCGTTCACTTCATGGGATCGGTTCAATGGCAGCTCTACCCTCAATAAATTTTCTTTTAGGACCTTTTTTCGTTTTCTGACCCCTCAATGTCGCAACTTTTCGGCTGGGCCGAGTATTATTTGGGCCGAGCCTCCCTGTATTCGATGTGGCTCAGGAGGTAGAGCGGGTCGTACCGTCCAAATGGACCCTTCCAGGTTGTGGCGATCGTCGTTCACATGCACGCTTCGTGCGCACCTCCTCACACACCTGAAATGAGATAAACTCATTTCATTCATTCATTCATTCATTCATTCATTCATTCATTCATTCATTCATTCATTCATTCATTCATTCATTCATTTTGAATATACAGGTATAAGCATCAAATCGAATCTCTGTGTCTGTGTGATGATTCTAATGATTTATTCTGGTTTATTGTGTATTCCTATATTGCTCTAATTGAGGTCTGTTTTGGGTATCCAGTCCCTGGTTATGGTTTATGGGTCTATTCATGTTGATGTGTTGTAAGGTTTGAATCTGAAAATAATAAGCAGTTGCGTCTAAACTAAATAAGTTGGGCATAATTGTGTTAGACCTTAGTGTCTAACTGGCACCCCAAACTCGAACCATTACGTTACAAGGTCCATAGCTCAAGTCTACACAGCTAGAGAATGTAGAAGATTAATGGTCATTTTCATCTGTATGTTTGACTGCTTTGTTTCCAAAATCCTGCCTGGAATTGCGGACAAAAGCAAAAAGAAATCTTTAGTTTTGGGTTCTGTGGGACTAAAATTTCCTCAAATTGCTGGTTCCGTGGCTCAAATTCTGAATAAAGAGTGGGCCCTGGCATCAAAAAGGTTGAAAACCACTGACGCAGCTTTGATGTCTGTGCTATCTATGGTCAGCTGAAGGCCAGAGGGATGGGTAAATTTCTCTCCTGCATTTAACCACCAGATCACCCAGCAGGAGTTTGAGAAGTCAAGTGGCTTTGCTCCGAGGCACAACATATTGAACCAGAGACCTTCACGGTTCCCCAATCGCCCTCCACCACGGCTACAGCAACATGTCCCATCGTAATCTGTGGTGAGTTTGTAAGAACCTCTAGTTTTGAAAAAACAAATGCATTCAAAGTCCACAAACAGTCTTTGGACGTTTACTGCAACGGACATCTTGTGATAGGAGTTAGGGGTGTAACAACGTCGTGCTGCGTTGAAAAATCAATTTTTAATTTCAAAAATATACAGTGAGTATATAAGTATAACGAAATGAGAACAGCAACACTGACTATGTATTGCATCGTTTTGCAATGCAAATAATCTGTATCGAATCGTTTTCTTTGCAGATAATCGATTGCATTAATACTACATCGAATTTAGATTTTTTTTAAAGAAAAATGAAAAACAGGTGGTTTAATTACTTAGTTTAAGACAATGTCAATGGTTACTATATCAAATCATTGATCAAATCATATCACCGAAATGACTCAATATCGTCCATGTATCGCATCATCGTGATACGCATCAAATCGCTGGTAAAATGTATCGTTACACCCCTAATAGGAATGAGGCTCCCCTCACTTTGCACAATGGTGATTTATTTTTATTCTGGAAATGTTTGACAATAATGAGCTTATTTCCTGCTACAATAATCCCATAAATTGACTTTCAAACTTATATATTCTTTATTATATCCCAAGATTTCTACTTTTCCAAGTCTCAAAGTGAAAATGGAACCGCAACTATTCCCCAGTTGCATTTCACTTTTGACACCTGAGAGTTTGAATCCATTTTTGAACCACGAGTTCAATCAACCAGAGTTTTAATCCAATGTGTACCCTCTCAGGAAAAAAGGGGTCTGAAAGAAAAATCATTAACATGGTGAAATACATCTTGATGATGTCACCAGATGTATTTCACCATGTTAATGATTTTTTCCAGACCTCCATCTTTAGGAAATACAGAATTGGGGGAACTTTTTCATCATGTCCACACAACATCTCTAAGGTATATTAATGACATATTAAAATGTTGAAAATGGGTGGAGCTCCCCTTTAAGGATCCATTTGTGTCCCACTCTTCAGCGTTGAATCAACATAGTTTCCCTCTGTGTGTACTTTCTGGAAATGTCTGCGTGTTGCCTGGCAATTTCTTTCCTGCTGTGAAATATTTGTTTAGTGATTGCACACAGGAGGTGATGTACTCATGTACTTGTGATCCACTCATTACGTGATTCATTACAGCGCCATCAGATCCTATCAGAATATATCAAAAAGGTTCTGGTCAAGTCCTGTGAAAATGCACCAAATGCTGCGTCTGTTTCCCATTAATGTGCCAGTCCAGAAACGGCAACGCAAGGCCAGAGGAAATCGGCATCTCATGTAACCTTATGGTACATATCGGATGTGGCGGTAACAGGAAGGCTCGGCCCAAATAATACTTGGCCCTGAGGATAGATGGAGTTTTGCCGTCACAAACTCTGTTCACTTCATGGGATCGGTCCAATGGCAGCTCTACCCTCAATGAATTTTCTTTTAGGACCTTTTTTTTCTGAGAGTGTACAATGTTTTCTGACCCCTCAATGTCTCAACTTTTCGACTGGGCCGAGTATTATTTGGTCTGAGCCTCCCTGTATTCGTTGTGGCTCAGGAGGTAGAGCGGGTCGTCCCGTCCAAATGGACCCTTCCGGGTCCATAGCTCAAGTCTACACAGCTAGAGAATGTAGAAGATTAATGGTCATTTTGATCTGTATGTTTGACTGCTTTGTTTCCAAAATCCAGCCTGGAATTGCGGACAAAAGCAAAAAGAAATCTTTAGTTTTGGGGTCTGTGGGATAAAATGTCCTCAAATGCTGGTCCGTGGCTCAAATTCTGAATAAAGAGTGGGCCCTGGTATCAAAAAGGTTGAAAACCAGTGACGCAGCTTTGTCTATGCTATGGTCAGAGGGATGGGTCATTTTTTCTTCTGCTTTTAACCACCAGATCACCCACCAGGAGTTTGAGAAGTCAAGTGGCTTTGCTCCGAGGCACAACACATTGAACCAGAGACCTTCACGGTTCCCCAATCGGCCTCCACCACGACTACAGCAACATGTCTCATCGTAATCTGTGGTGAGTTTGTACGAGCCTCTATTTTTGAAAAAAAAAAAAAAAAAAAAAAAAAAACGTTAATAGCAACGGACATCTTGTGTAGGAATTAGCGGTGTAACAACGTCGTGCTGCATTGAAAAATCAATTTTTAACTTCAAAAATATACAATAGGTATATAAGTATAACGAAATGAGAACAGCAACACTGACTATGTAACATATCGTTTTGCAATGCAAATTGTCTGTATCGAATTGTTTTCTTTGCAGATAATCGAGTGCATTAATACTACATCAAATTTATATTTTTTAAAAAGATAAATGAAAAACCCGGTGGTTTAATTACTTAGCTTAAGACAATGGTACGCTATCAAATGTACAGTTGAATTCATTGAGTCAGTTCATATCACGGAATGAATCCATCACGTCCATGTAGATAATGACCTTATTTCCTGCTACAATAATCCCATAAATTGACTTTCAAACTTATACAGTATATTCTTTATTATATCCCAAGATTTCTACTTTGCTCGTCTCAAAGTGAAAATGGAACCGCAACCATTCCCCGCATTGTTCCATTTCACTTTAAGACCTGAGAGTTTTAATCCATTTTCTTGTAACTTTTGAGAGTGTACAACTTGAACGTATGGAAGCAAACAGTCCAGTTGGTTGTTAAATGAACACTCAGGATGTCTCTGTGTTACGTGTGTTTCCTGTAACCGGGGTCTCAGAAGTCGCCTAAAGTCGATGTATACGACTTGCAAAGTAGCACCTGCTGCCAGGGGGGCTCAGGGTGTGTTCTGATTTAAGCTGCAGTACTGAAACCAGAAACTGACCACAGTTCCTACATTTACATGTTTGTTATGAGGCCCAAGTCCGAAAGTCCCCAAGTCCCCAAACCCCCTCCCTATACCCCTCAACTCGTACCGCACTGTACTCGCAAACAGTGTTGCCAACTCCCCAGTAAAGGAAGTAGTAGCTCTTTGAAAGGTCTCCAGAAGTCGCTAGGAGTGGGATATGCACGCGTGCCGCCCCAGCTTTACTGATCTTCAAGGGGTTGACTCCCATTTTCAACATTTTTTTTCTGAGACTGTTGCAACTTCTGGGTGGATCTTTGTCAGTTCCCTTCTGTTCTTCTCTTGTTTTCTTTTTGTAAAGTGTCTTGAGAGAACTTGTTGTCATTTGACACCCCGGAAATAGAATTGAATTTCTGAGAGCGTACAAAGGGAACCAAATTAAATGGTCCCTAACGGTTATATTTGGTTCCACTTGTACAGTCTCAGAAAAAAAGCTCCTAAAAGAAAAATCATTAACATGGTGAAAAATATCTTGATGTCATCAAGTTCCGTTCAAATTTGGTAATGTTTTTTTTTGTTTTGTTTTTTCAGACTACCGTTTCTAGGAGACACGGAATGGGGGAGCTTTTTTTATCATGTCCATGCAACATCTCTAAGGTATATTAATGGCATAGTAACATGTTGAAAATGGCCTAAAACAGGTCTTATTTGCGTCGCTCTCATTGAAAATAATGTATTTCTGTTGCTCTTGTTAAAAACAATGTATTTTCAACTCCAGTTTGTCCCTATTCAGCATGAGCGCTCGGCTTCAGACCCTTGTTACTGCTGTGTGTGAAGGCATCAAAATTCACAGGGAAATTTGACAAATGGCAGTAAGAGAGAACTGAGAAATGGACATCTATTTAGAGTAGTGGTTTTCAACCAGTGGTCCGGGGACCACCAGTGGTCCTTGAAAGGGTTCCAGGTGGTCCCCAGCTAAATGGTGAAGTTAATATGGACCCTCGCGGGTCCATTTTACACTCTCAAGAGTTAAAATATTGTAAAATCGCATCTGAATTAGCCCAAATCTACACAACTAGGGAATGTAGAAAATTAATGGCAATTTTGATCTGTATGTTTGATTGTTTTGTTTCCCAAATCCAGCCTGGAATTGTGGACAAAAGCAAAATAAATCTTAGCTTTTGGGTCTTGTGGGCTAAAATGTCATCAAATGGTGGTCTGTGGCTCAAATTCTGAATAAATAGTGGGCCATGGTATGAAAAAGGTTGAAAACCCCTGATTTACAGGAATGTTTGTGAAATACACATTGTGGAAGACCAGGGGAAAAAAGAGCATCGATATACTGTACATTTGCAATGGAGACATTTGGCCCTCGCAAGTATAGTAATAGTATCACGCACACACACACACACACACACACACACACACACACACACACACACACACACACACACACACACACACACACACACACACACACACACACACACACACACACACAACCAGTGGCATGTGGCCTGGACAAACAATGTCTCATTTCTGGAATACTGCAGACAGAAGTATGCAGGAGGGGGGGGGGGGGACAATGGGAAAGCCAGCACACAGCAGAATGCCTGGAGAGGGGGGGAGAGAGAGAGGAGGTGGGGGGTGGATATACACCCCCCAATACATAGTCACTGCTATCTAGGGTTTAATGCCGGGATCCCGGATTCCTGGGAAGCCCGGGTACAACGGACTTACTTTCCCTCCCGGGAATGCCTTCGGGACCCGTCTTCCGGATGGTTATCATTTCTTTCAATGTTCAACAACTTATAACAGCCTACCATTTATTTTACCTGCAAAAAACACCACAGAGCAGCATCTCTCCCCTCACTCTTGACAGGCCGGCATGCAGACCAATAATCCTATGTCCACCGATATTAGACAATAATATATCCTCTTCAAAATGTGCATTGTATTCCGTGCATGTCATGTCAGACAGCAACTAAAACCTGTAGGCCTATAGCCGATAACACGCACAGCTGCAATCAATTTATCATTGATTGCAGGCCCGGGAGATCGTCGGCAAAATCCCGGGATGTATAATTGGCCAAATTCGGGAAAAATATTAAACCCTACTGCTATCTCAGTCTAATGAGGTGCTACCTAAACTACCTAGGAGGGTACTGCTAGTACTACAAGTGATATGGGCTGAGATAGAGTCTGAAAGAGGTGTGTTTTCAGACTGTAGTGGAGATAGGTAGTGAGTCTGTGGTCCTGATTGCAGTGGGCCAGTGCATTCCAGGGGCAGATGTAACATGTCCCATTTGGGGGGGGGGGCAAGAGAGCATGTTGGAGGGGCAAGAGAAAATGGTATGGGTGCGGCTTCATCGCCCGTGTCGCTACGCGCCACGGGCGATGAAGCCGCACCCATACCATTTTCAGTTACAGGACTTTTATTAGCAGGGGTGCACATAAGTGGTGCTCAGGTGCTCAGGAGCACCAAAAATCCTACAATGAGCTGTCAATCCAGGGGTGGAAAGCTCCTTTGAGCACCACACAGCTGGGGCTCATAATCACTCCCCGACTGGGCCAGTAGAAAAAAAAGGACTGTACGGAGTGGGAAAAAGGGGTCCCAGGGCCCGGCGATGCGGTCGCCACATTTTGGGAGCACCAAGTAACATCCCCAGGTGCTCCTCTGAGTTCTGGACCAAAATAGTTATGTGCAGCCCTGTTTACAGTATTAGGCAAGTAAAGCATCAATAATAACATCAGTTGTTGAAGATGCAACAGACACACAGCATGCATAAAGCTAAAGGTCTGACTCAGAGAGTTTTCTGTTTTCCAATGATGAAATGCTGTTGGTTTAGTGGTGCCAAAATTGTAGTTAGTTAGTGGCAGTAGTGTTTCAAATCATTTTAAATACAAGCACTTTAATTTGAAATATCTTGTTTTGCATGGCATCGTGTTTGGGGGGGCAGACTGGGTATTTAGGGGGGCATTGCCCCCCCATTCCCATGCCTAGATCCCCCCTTGGCCAGGAGGGAGAAGAGCAGCTTGGCGTTAACGTCGTCAAGGCATTTTTAGCGGGGGATACTGCCAGCTTCCTGGTGTCGGCTGATCGAAGTGCACAGGAGGGCTTGTAGGGTTTATGAGACCAGTAAGATATGGTGGAGTCAAACCTTTGGTTGCTTTGAATGCATCCCGCCCCTGTTTGATGTTGCTGAGTACTATCACCACATTCTACAGGATAATTTCAGACTTAGAAGACTTTTCTTACCTTTATTTAAGCAATATTATACAAGAAGGTGTGCTTTACCGTGATTTCATCCATGTTTACGGTGCTTAGAAACTCGTCCCAGACAAAATGATGTTAAAACACTAACCCTTGAGCGTAATCTTGCTATTCTACTACGGTTACCCTTAAAACTAAGAGAATCGCTGAAAAATAATATTTTGTTCATCATGACAGATGTAGTCGGGGGCAGGTGGCACAGTGGTTAGTGCTGTCGCCGCACAGCTAGAAGATCCTGGGTTCGATTCCCGCTAGGGGCGCTGCTGTGGGTGCTGGCGGCGTGTCTGCTCCTCTGCGTCATCAGTGCCCATACCCGAGGCGGGGTTGGTGAAAGTGTGGAGTTTGCATGTTCTCCCTGTTCCCCCTAGGGTAGATACCCTCACAAAAACATGCTGTAATCCTGGACTCTAAACTACCTCCCCTGGCCAGCCGGGGCGCCTGATGGAGGGGAAAGGAACTGGTTGGAATAACGTGTTCCTTCCACGCACTACGTCCAACCAGGGAAACTCCCCCCTGTCAGGTGAAAAGAAGGCGGCGCGACTCCTCATGCATTGAAGGAAGCATGAGCCCAGTCTGCTGCCTCGGTCTGCCTTGGTGGAGGGTGTGTAGAGCCCAGGATCACATTAGGAATTGGCACTGGGTGAAAAAATGGGTTACAAAATCGTGGGATAAAAAAAAAAAAAAAATGACACATGTCCCGAGAAACTAGCTAGCCTAGCTATCGTATGCTAGTCAGCCTAGCTGCTGCGGTCTGAGAGAAAAAACACAAGCTGAAGTCTTTGTATTGATTGGGTGTTACTGTCGGTTTGTGGTTTAAGTGGATGCATGTGACCTGTTTTCAAGTTAACTAATCACCACGACCTGTTCGTAGAATTGTAGTTGTTACGTCGCCAGGTGTTATTTTGTGCAAAAGCTTGGCTTTTCACCTACCACAACGATGGCCTTGATTGAATTGAATTTAATGGGAGAAAAAAATACAGTATACAGTATGTACAATTCTTGGCCGAAACCCAACATTGAATATAACCGAATGCACTGGTTAAAGTGTAAAAAAATTAAACCAAATGGACCCGCAAGGGTCCATCTGGTTCCTCTGGTGGTTCCATTTGGTTCTTCTGGTGAACCAACTTTCCATCATTCACCCGGGGACCACATGGAACCCTCTCAAGGACCACTGGTGGTCCCTGGACCACCTGTTGAAAACCCCTGCTCTAAACCAACTCCAAGCAGCCTGAAATGCTCCACAGCTGTTGCCCACCTCTCTCCGGCTGACCGCTTGTGTGCGGTATAATTCATATTGAAATGTGCTTTCAATATCCCTTTTCTTCCTTTTTTCGTTCTCCTGCTTTCTTCTCTCACACAATCTCTCTCTCTCTCTTTCTGTTTCTCTATCTCTGTCTCTCTTTCACATTCTCTTCTCTCGCTTCACTCTCTCAATTCAATTCAAAGGGCTTTATTGGCATGCGAAAACATTGACACTGCCAAAGCAACAAAAGCACATCGATAACAACAGTACACTCAAGACATAAAGATGTGCATTTGAAAGTCAGAATCGTCACGTCAGTAAATCAATTTCTATACACCAGGACCACTTGTTGCAGGAATACACGCAATGATCAATGCCAAGCGGGGCGAAATCAATTTGCGACCACATCCGTCAGTGTATGAGTCCTAGCGGTCCCGACCGCTACCACTACGTTGCGACTGTTACCAACTGTCTAGACTGTTGGTAGCGGTCTGCAAACTCCGCGACTGTTTTGCAGTCATGGCAGGTATCCCATCGGACATGGCAGGTATCCTATCAGTAACGGCACATATCCTATCAGTCATGGCATGTATCCTATCGGTCGTGGCAGGTATCCTATCAGTCGTGGCAGGTATCCTATCAGTCGTGACAGGTATCCTATCAGTCATGGCAGGTATCCTATCAGTCGTGGCAGGTATCCTATCAGTCGCGACAGGTATCCTATCGGTCATGGCAGCTATCCTATCTGTCGTGGCAGGTATCCTATCGGTCATGCCAGGTATCCTATCGGTTGCGGCAGGTATCGTACTGGTCGCGACAGGTATCGTATCTGTCGTGACAGGTATCCTATCGGTCGTGGCAGGTATCCTATCGGTCGTGGCATGTATCCTATCAGTCATGGCAGGTATCCTATCGGTCGTGGCATGTATCCTATCGGTCGTGGCAGGTATCCTATCGGTCGCGACAGGTATCCTATCGGTCATGGCAGCTATCCTATCTGTCGTGGCAGGTATCCTATCGGTCATGCCAGGTATCCTATCGGTTGCGGCAGGTATCGTACTGGTCGCGACAGGTATCGTATCTGTCGTGACAGGTATCCTATCGGTCGTGGCAGGTATCCTATCGGTCGTGGCAGGTATCCTATCGGTCATGGCAGGTAGGCTTTTTTACTGGGGTAATGTACGGTTAGTAGTGGTTGGTGAAAAGCGGCCGCGACCGCTGGCCAAACAGTCGCGACCGAGTGAAACAACCGTCGGGCTTGCCAGCGGTCACGGCCGTTACTGTGTGTTGGCCACTGCCGATGGACCCTTGATTTTGCTGTCTCTCGATTAGTGTGTGTCTGTCTGTCTGTCTGTCTGTCTGTCTGTCTGTCTGTCTGTCTGTCTGTCTGTCTGTCTGTCTGTCTGTCTCTCATCTCGTCTGGTCTCCAGGTTTGGGAGGATTGTGGATTTTCCTCTGGGTTAGAAGTAGATTAATTAGAGCTTTGGTGGATTAGGGCACACACGTGTGTACATGTGTGTGTGCGTGCGCGTGTGTGTGTGCGTGTGTGTATGTGGTTCCAGTTCCGTATCTGACTGTCCCAGTGGGTCCTCATCAGCATCCACCCATGCAATGCGTAGCAGCCAGATCTAATGGCCTGTGTCAGTGTGATCAGCCCTGTGCTTTCTTTGTGGCAAACGGAACAGAGATCCCGCCTGACGATAGCGTGCACGTGTGTGTGTGCGTGTGTGTGTGTGTGTGTGTGTGTGTTGCACAGGCAGGCAGACGGTATGCTTGAGTATACACCGTCCATGTGGGGTTTGTTTTTGAGTGCGGCGTGTGTTATTGTATGTGCTGTCATTGTATGTACTGCATATGTACAGAGAGACAACTCCTCCCTTGTGTTAATTAATATGTTCCATTTGTAGACATTACCAAATTCCTCAGTGCGTGTATACAGTATATACTGTACAGCTGCCTGGAGCGGAGGACAGCATTAACCCATTGTGTCGTGACCCTCGATTGGAGTTTCTGACACCAGATTATACAGTATTTCCTGACACCAGATTATAGCTGCAGCAAGATTATAACTTTTGACACTATTTTTCTACAGTAGTTTCCGACCCTAGATTCTAGTTATCGACACTAAATTATAGTTTCTGATGATAGGATCTACTTTTGACACTAGAATTTAGTTTTCTGACGCTAGAATCAAGTTTTTGACACTAGATTCTATAGTCTCTGACATTAGATTCTAGTTTTTCTGAAAGATCTGTGTTCCTGTGTCCAAGGCCAAGCCAAGGACCACCAGAATTATCCATATTTGGCTGCAACCCCCCATCTGAAAACATGTTGTTCTAGGGATCCCCCAGATGCAAAAATTGAGTTAAAAATGTTTGCTTCCAAAATAACATATTCAGAGATTTGCAGCACATTTTCACAATTTTTCAAAAATAGCAGAACAACAAGCTCATGTCGCGCCACTCGGTGGCGCGACATGAGCTTGTTGATCTGCTATTTTTCAACAGATAAGACACAAAGGGTTAAAACACGCTGTTTGTGTATTTAACTCTATCAACCGAAGTCGCGCAGATGTTGACAAACCGCCGACGGTGCGTGGCATAACGCTGGGTAAATAGAGCATCCTCCCTGACCATATAAGGAGTTCCTCTCTGTCACCAGTGAGCCACCTGGGGCCAAAAAAGAGAAAACACTATAGTTTAATTTTTGGCTTTGGGAGCAGGGGCGGATCTAGGCATGGGCATGGGGGGGGAATGCCCCCCTAAATGCTCAGTCTGCCCCACCAAACACGATAGCATGCAAAACAACTCAAGATATTTCAAATTAAAGTGCCTATATTTAAAATGTTTTGAAACACTAAAACCACTAAACCAACAGCATTTCATCATTGAAAACAGAAAACTCTCTGAGTCAGACCTTTAGCTTTATGCATGCTGCGTGTCTGTTGCAACTTCAACAACAACTGATGTTATTATTGATGCTTTACTTGACTAATAAAATTCCTGTAACCGAAAATGGTACGAAAATGGTATGGGTGCCTGTGTTGCTTCGCGCCACGGGCGATGGAGCCGCACCCATACCAGTTTTTCCTGCCCCCCAATTGGGAAATGTTAAATCCGCCCCTGTTTGGAAGGAAAGCCTTTCGTCCAATCACGAGACGAGGAGGGCCTTCCACCAACCAGGATTGAGTGGGGGAGTCGACCTTGGCGTATGTGCTGTTGGCCTGATGCACCCCCCTCCCTCCCCCCAACCCAGTAGAGTGTGTGCATGCGCACATCTTGTTCTTCTTTGACATTCCAGTGACAGGGAATTGCTCTATAATACTTGAATTTCAGCTATCATCCTACTAATACTGTCACTGTACTACTGTATAATCACATCGCTGCAAAATCTATGCATAATCATTTCCTATTTTTATTCCAGTTTAAAAAAACAAAAAGAAAAACAAAAAACAATTGATTGCAAAGTGGCTGTAGTGTATATACAGTACCAGTGGCTTCTAACATTTTTTTTTAAACCAGGGCACACCATTTATTCAATGGACTAGCACCCATAGAACTAACCAAAGATTTATATTTTGCTTTTGTCCATAATTCCAGACTGGATTTCACGAACAAAACAGTCAAACATACAGGTCAAAATGACCATTAATCTTGCACATTCTCTAGTTGTGCAGACATGAGCTAATCCAGATGATGAATATTTTAACTCTTGAGAGTGTAAACATGAAACCAAATGGACCCGCAAGGGTCCATTTGGTTTCATTTTTTACGCTCTCAAAGAGTTACATCCGGACCACTGGTTGAAAACCACAGACCTATCGTACCAGTTATCGTATTGTTCACAATAATTGTTCGGCCTCTAGCCATATAATTAAAATTGTATTTGACTGCTGGTTTAGCAGATTAATACCTTTGTTGTGTGTACATATCAATTAAGATGGGGTAGTATATACTATAGTGCAGAACTGGAAGAACGTGTTTTGTGAATTCTAAATGAACTCGACCTTTCGACTGTCCTCACCTCACCTGAGCTCCACTTTCTGCACCTTCTAGCAGCTGAAGATGATTATTATCCTTCTGAAGATGATTATTCTTCTTTTACTACTGGTTTAACCACTTGAATCCTATGTATCTGATATATATTTTTCATGTGTATATGTTATGTGAAATTAGAGCATCATATTGACATATCAGTTGTTCAATTTGGCCCACCTGTTGTGGCCTTGTAGAGTAGTGTCTTACATAAACCAGGCTTGAAAGGTTCACTTCACATCTATTCTACATGTTTAAGCAATTTTTACTTTCACTTTACCAACAGTCGCAACAGTCGGTAAGGGTCGCAACGTTTGGTAACAGCCGGGACTTTTAATTTCCCCCAACCCAATTTGGACTATATTGGGTTCACATCTTTGCGATTTGCGACGATGGCTGTGTTCATTTCTCTCACACAATCTTCCAGCAGCTATAGTGCAGGTCCGGATGTAACATTTCCCAATTGAAGGGGTATGTGAAAATGGTATGGGGGCCGCTTCATGAAGCCGCACCCATACCATTTTCAGTTGCAGGTCTAATATCAGGCAAGTAAAGCATCAATAATAACATCAGTTGTTGTTGAAGTTGCAACAGACACGCAGCATGCATAAAGCTAAAGGTCTGACTCAGAGAGTTTTCTGTTTTCAATGATGAAATGCTGTTGGTTTAGTGGTGACACAGCTGTAGTTAGTTAGTAGCAGTGGTAGTGTTTCAAATCATTTTAAATATAAGCACTTACATTTGAAATATATTTTGAAATTTGGGTTGTTTTGCTTCCAAATGTGTTTGGTGGGGCAGTCTGGACATTTAGGGGGGCATTGCCCCCCATGCCCATGCCTAGATCCGATGGTGAAGCGTGGATGTTTAGCAGATCTGTGCACCACACTGTCCAGTGCCCACCCTGCTCAAGCAAGCTGTGCAAACACTCCTCGAGCACCCCCTCCCCTACCGCCCCACACCGCCCCAACCCCTAGGACAAGAGATGAGAGAGCCTTGATGGAGTGCCACATGCGAACGAGAAGGAAGCCAGGGGTTTTGAGAAACAGGTGATGGGTGGAGAGGAGAGTGGAGGGGAGGTACTCTAACCGCACTGCCTGTAGGGTGACCGCATCCAAACTGTTCATTTTTGAAACAGGGTTCGCAAACTATTTACATCTTGATGTTAACAATCTTTTTTTTTTTTCTTATTTACCATATTCAAAATATAATTCAGGATTTCAATTCCAATATAGCACAAGCTCAAAACGCATTGCAGTGTGACATGTTTTGAGCTTATAGATCAGCTATTTTTGATACATACAATAGTAGAGAGTTTGGAAATGCAAAGTGGGACATCTGGTCACCCTGGCACTGCCATGCCGGAGGCAGATGTATGAGCCTTGTGGCTGAAACAGAGACAGAGGGTGAAACTCG
This sequence comes from Benthosema pterotum, assembly GCA_039105355.1. NCBI lineage: Eukaryota > Metazoa > Chordata > Actinopteri > Myctophiformes > Myctophidae > Benthosema > Benthosema pterotum. The sequence goes on from CM076978.1 coordinate 52,243,646, forward strand.
AAACATGACGCGCTGTTCTGTCTCATACAGTAAGCCTTGCCATGCAGTGGTTTCAAAACTTTATAGTTTAACACCCAAATAAGGAAGTCAGACGTTGCCTTGCATTGCATTTTGAATATCGAGAGAAAAAAAGAAAAAAAAAAAAAAATCATTAACGGTGGTGACATCATCAATACGTATTTCACTATGTTAATGTTTTTTTTTTTAGGCATCCACTTCCAAACATCTCTAACATAATATGTTAATAACATAGTGAAATGTTAAAAATGTGTGGAAATTACCCTTTGTTTGTATTATTTATTTTTTGACCAATTCTAACTGATGTGATCATTGGGAAAAGCTGAATCAGGCGGGAATTTGACATGTAAATATGAAATAAATGCTTAAACATCTAGCTGGGTAGGTGTAATGTTAGAGTCCACAGAAGTGAAGCTTTCAAGCCTGTTTTATCAACTCACTGTTTTCTGCAAGACATTACTCTATCAGCTATAGCTCAAAGGCTGGTGGGTCAAACCAAGCAACCAAGATGTCAAATATGTAGCTACGACATGATGCTTTCACATGACATGATAAAACAAAAACAAAAAATCCCCCAATGACTCAACTTCGGTCGTGCTCACATATACAGAATATATATTTTGGGCAGGCTAATGTTTTGAATTGAAAATGCAGGAAACAAAATAGCAACGACCCCATAATAATGACTCCGCAACCCCAGCCAATGTTTAGAAAATGTAGAGTATGTAGAGTATTCCGTTGTCGCCATCTTGTAAACCCTCCTGTCTCCTACTCTTGTGCAGGCACGGACTGGCCATAGGGCATAGCGGGCATTTGCCCGGTGGCCTGCAAGGCTTTCTGGCCTGCTGGCCACCTGGCCACGACGTGAAATATAATAATTATAATTTACACAACATTGTAGTAGGCGAATGATGGTATATAAGCAGCTTATATAAGCCTAATGTGTTAGTATAGTCTGTTGTAGATGCTAAAATGCTGCTATCTATCCGTTTTTGACCCACCAAAAGCCCAAAAAGCTGGAGGTGTCGTCGCCGGGCAGCTGCAGTGGCCTGGTCTGAGTACAAAATGCCCGGCCTGAAAAAATGTCCCAGTCCAGCCCTGCTCTTGTGGTAACAATTTGAGACATGTGAGCTTCATAGCCATCAGAGATTTTATAAATCAATCCCGCTGCAGCCAAGCATGACTGCGGCAACCTGTCGCATTTGCATGCGACTATTGTACCATACATGCGTGTCTGACTGTGTAGGCAATCCCTATATGCACTTCTTGCATGCTCTGGTTGCTGTCCGTCCGTGCACGGCGTGTTTGCTGCTGCAAACACGTGCATGGGAGCCGTTCCCCACGATAGTTATGTGGGTTGTTCAGTGTTGACATCTGGATACACAACAACGTAATCTAACCACAATCATTGTTTATGTACAACTTGTACACCTTTTGGTGTTCTGAGCTTAATTAGCACTATTAGCATTACTAATTAGCAAATACCGCTGTAGGACATTCCGTTCTTTGTGCCAAGGACACCCAGAAGAGGAAGAGACAGTGAAATCCATTTGTAACCGCGGCGGCCATCGCAACGCGTTTCTAACCGTTGCAGCCGTTCTGCATAGCAGTCACAGCCATTTTCCATAACAGCCGGCGGTTTTCCCTACAAAACCTAACCCTAACCCTAAAACCTAAACCTAATTAACCCTTGACCGTTATGCTAACTGTCGCGACCGCTATGCGAAACGATGTTCTGCAAAATGGTCGCGGCGGTTCTAAAAAACACCGTGACGGTTATAAAACCATTGTGATGGTTATAAAACTGTTGAGGTGTTGGCCGCCACGGCAGGGGTGGATGTAGCATTTCCCAATTTGGGGGGGGGGGGGGGGGGGGGGCAGGAGAAAATGGTATGGGTGCGGCTTCGTCGTCGGTGATGAAGCCGCACCCATACCATTTTGAGTTACAGAGAGTTTTCTGTTTTCAATGATGACATGATGTTGGTGTGGTGACACAGCTGTAGTTAGTAGCAGTAGTAGTGATCCACATCATTTTACAATGTTGTAAATGTAATTTGATGTATTTCAAATGTAATTTGAAATATCTTGGGTTGTTTTGCATGCCATCATGTTTGGTGGGGCAGACTGGACATTTAGGGGGGCATTGCCCCCCTGCTCATGCCTAGATTCGCCCCTCCGCCACGGTCCTGCGAGCAATAATTCAAAAACCTTTCAGTGCGAACAATAATTTGAAAACCTTTCAGTGCGAATGTTAGCAACGGTGAGAGGGAGCGCTGCAGGGCCTGCAAAATGCGAAACGGTTCAAGAAGCTTTCGATGCGAAACACGATCAAACGGATCGTGTGGCTCTCTGTCAGATTTAAAGCGATGGTGAGGCGAAGGCTGCGGGCCGCAAGGCCGTCCATCATGGTGTGTCAGGTTTGACAGCCAGGAATGCTTTGTGTGTGTGTGTGTGTGTGTGTGTGTGTGTGTGTGTGTGTGTGTGTGTGTGTGTGTGTGTGTGTGTGTGTGTGTGTGTGTGTGTGTGATGTTGGGTTGAGAGGAGCTCTTGCGGCTCGCTGCCAGTCAGCCGCAGACACCGTGTTCCAAGTAAAAGCAAACCAAAGTGGTGGAACAGTACTTGGTCGTCGCACAAAAAGCTTCAAAATGTAGCAGAACCGCAAGGTGGAGAAACCTGAAAATAAAAACGAAAAAAATGTGATATGTGACGTTTACAACTGAGCTTGTATACAAATCTTGCTATTCACCCGACAGTACTCAAATACTATCCTTAAAGGGCCACTCCAATGAATATATATGTTAATGGTGTCAATTAGAAGTGCGTCTAAAAAGTGAACATTGTTATTTTGGAGGGATAGTTCTTTTTTTTTTTTTTAACTTAAGTTGTATGAAATACTGTCCTTTTAATATAGTGGTGTCAACTGTATTAATTGATGTCCAGAGTCCCATGGTGGAAGTCCCGCTCTGGTTTGGGTCAATATTAAGTAGTTCATTTGTGGGGGTCCCACAGTAAAAGTAAATGAAACTAGCCTGATTGTCAGACTCTGAGCCATGGCTCAAGAACCTGAGTGGGCGGGGCCCAACGGAGTAGATGGGGTCTGTGGGCTGAACCCAGGCTAAAATGAAACCAAAAAACTTAGGTTGTATGTATGTAGCATGTTTCCAGCTCCGGTTTGTCCCTATTCGAACTGCATGAACAGAGCTCGAGTTTCTGACCCCTCAATGTCGCAACTCTTCTACTAGATGTCTCTGGATGCGAGCAGTTAGCCGTGGATGATAACGTCATCTGGGTCTGTGGTTACAGTCATGTCTAGATCTGGGAGATCTAGACATGACCGTCATCGGATCATGCGAGACACACAAGCCGCTACTTAAAGAGGACTGACGTGAGGATGCCATTCCTCTTTTGTATTTGTGTGTGGTCTCTCTGTACGTGCGCAGGCAGCTAACTGTTTAACTACTTTCTCACAGACATGCCCTGTCTGTGTATGTGTGTGTTCTATTCATTTTACCCTGTGTCTACGTTTCTTCTACAAGAACATGTCATTATATTAATACCGGTAATTCATAAATTCATATCAGTTAATAAGATACCTTTATCAGTGACCAGAGGCCATTGTATCATTATACATGTAGGAGCTTTAAGCAACTAAAATTGGGACTGACACTTAAAATTTAAAATGCCACTACGCCCTCTATGCCGTCTGTACCCGTATACCTGACAAACTACCTCATCAAAGTTAGTGACTCCCACAGCCGCAACACATCAACCAAATAACTTTTTGAGAGCGTAAAAAATGAAACCAAATGGATCCATTTGGTTTCATTTGGTTTCATTTTTACAAAAAAGTGTACATTTTTACGTTTCATGTTTGCACTCTCAAGAGTTAAAATATTCATCATGTGAATTAGTCCCCAGTCTACACAACTAGAGAATGTAGACGATTAATGGTCATTTTGATCTGTATGTTTGACTGTTTGGTTTCCCCAAATCCAGCCTGGAATTGTGAACAAAAGCAAGAGAAATCTTTAGTTTTGGGGTCTGTGTGTTGCTAAAAATGTGATGAAATGATCCGTGTGGCTCAAATGCTGAATCAATACTGAGCCATGGGATCAAACCATATCTGGAAATAATTCAGTCAATCAGTCAATCAATCACTAGAACATGGAGATAAGAGTTTTTCTTGCCCCGCCAAGCCGACAACAATACAACACGCGCGCCCCTTCTGGCCCGATTTCGACCACGACTCCGAGCCTCCAAACCTCCAGTGATCCCTTTCCAGGCCATTGCGGAATCGACGCGTCGTCGTCATCGTTGGACTCAATCAAACGACTCGTACCTCACTGTTCCTCCTTGGCCTGCGGGGCTGCGATGAGAGGAGGAGGTCAGGTTGGACCAGGCCTGTTTTCAACCCTGCTGTCCAACTGGATCACATCACACATTACGTTACTTCATCTCCTGTTGTACCGTACGCTTTTAGGACAAGCCGTCCCTCCTCCTCCTGATTGTTCTGCACGTGCAAAGTGTGTGTCTGTGTGTGTGTGGGATGTAGGATATTACCTAATGCTTTTAATGCTTTTTTTTTAACCCTTTGTGTACTGAACGTATTTTGCTACACAAAAATAGCAGATCTACAAGCTCATAGCGCGCCACCGAGTGGCGCGCTATGAGCTTGTAGGTCTGCTATTTTTGAAAAAATCATGAAAATGTGTCACAAATCTTTGAATATATTATTTCAAAATCATTCAACATTTTTAACTCAAATCTTTGCTTCTGGGGGATCCCTAGACCATTTTTTTTTAGATGGGGGGGTCCGCAGCCAAATATAGATAAATCTGCTGGTCCTTGGTATGGTAATATGTTGAGCATCACCGACACAGGAACGTAGATATCGGAATCTAGGATCTACTGTCAGAAAGTATGTTGTACAATCTCATGTCAGAAAGTAGAATGTAGCATCAGAAACTAGAATATCATGTCAGAAAGTAGAATGTAGCATCAGAAACTAGAATATCATGTCAGAAAGTAGAATGTAGCATCAGAAACTAGAATATCATGTCAGAATAATCCAGTCATGACAAATTGGGTTAATGGAAACAGCGGTCAATCCGCTTTTCTTTTTTCGACTTAATTAACATACCGTACTCTTCCTATTTTCGCAAAAAGTTTTATGGAATCGCGGCTATAGAGAAAGAGACGCCCAGCAATACGCGTTGAAAATTAACGTCCCTGGGCAAAAGACACTTAACCCCGAACACTAATTAATACGTGGCCTCGCAGCTGTTAACGTTCCCGCGTTCCCATTTAACTGATGAAATGCGACTCATGGGAGTCTAGGGGAAAATAAATTGGGTTCGTGAAACAAGCAATAGGTGGCACAGTAACGTGACATAAGACGTATGGTTATTTTACATATATTTTTACTTTTGAAGTTATTTTAGGCTTTACACACGGACTGCCTGCTTTATTCCTATTGAACTATATAGGTCCGTTGTGCTGTGCAGAGAGGCTGTTCTGGCTCTGCCGTAGCAAAAAAACAATTATTAATATAGCCTAAAATCCTAATACATAATCTACACAACTCACTGTTTTCCTGAAGCGGACTGCCTGTGAGACTCGGTAGCCTACTGATTTGGTCTACTGTCTTTATGATATTGTAAACTACTTCATGTTATCTGCAGTGCGACACATGCGAGGAAAAAAGGTTTGAACTTGAAATAATATCTAAGGGCAGAGACCGGCCATGTAAAACAGCTGTTTATGTCTGATATCACTTGCGCATCTTAGCCATCATGCATGATGATACAGATACTGTAAATATAGGACCTGTCGCTGCCCTGTGACTTTCATGAACAAACGCAATGGGAGTCTG